>JAAAKG020067825.1:0-17478 GCA_010014905.2 Druon quercuslanigerum
ACATAGCAGACGACAGTTTTTATTCCACCTTAGGATAAACTTTCGCCGAATAGCATGTAATCTTTAACCGCCGGAAACTTTACATGCAACAAAATTTAACTTGAGTTTTTTCTGTGAAGTCGAGAACTGAATTTTTAACTGAATAGTTGAAATTTCAACCCAAGCATTGATTTTCTACAAAAATAAAAGAAATCTTTAACGAAAAAGTTACATTTTTACGACTTAAAATGAAATAATTCAATTTTCAGTCAAGACAACAATTTGCAACCAATTTACATAACTTTTTCATTCAAAAGATTAAAATGCATACAAGAAGATTAAAATTCTAGACAAAAAGAAATATTTTTTCACAAAGAATGGAATAATAAAATTTTTAGTTCTCAAAATTAATTTTCTTTTCAAAAAATTAACTTTCATACAGAAAAATTAATTTTCAGCCAATGAGATTAACTTTCCTACATTTGAAGTTGTAAAGGAATTGTCAACATAATATTTTCATTCTCAACCGAAGAAATATAATAATTTTTTTCTTCAATAGTTACTATAAATATAGTTTTTATGCATATTCCGATAACATAAGCTCCTTCTTTTGCTTTTCAAAAATTGCAAGTTTGAATGTAGCATAGGGCTGAAACTACTCGGTCTTTATCAATTATAATTACATTATTTAAATTTCCCGGGAAATTGTATCGCTTCAAATTAAAAAGGGCGCTAAATTTAAATAATAAAATTACTAAAAATAATGGAAAACATATGATTCGCATTAAACAGTGCCTTAATCACACTTTTTAGTTGAGTTCTCAAATCAAGAAGATAAATTTTAAGGCTGAGAAAGGAATTTTTACATTCTCATCATTTATGATTGAGAAAGTATTAGAATTGTCGGAAATTTGACACTGAACGCATAAAGCTTCAACTAAAAAGATAAATTTTTAACCAAAAAGGAAACGAATTTTTAACAAAATAGTTAAATATTTAAAAAGCAGAAATTAATTTTTACCAAAAATATAAAACAGATAAATTTTTAAGTAAAAATAGAATAATTAAATTGTCAGTGAAAAATTTAATTTTCAAAAAAATCGAAGTAAAATTTTAACGAAATAGTATAATTTTCAACTAAGATTCAACTTCTGTAAAAAGGTTCAATTTGCAACAAAAAGTGGAAGTTACATTTTTAGCTTAAAAAATTAAAGCTAAATAATTAAAAACTAATTTTCAATCAATAAGTTGAATTTTGTACCAAATTAGATGAATTTTTAACAAAATAAAGGAATTTGCAACCAAATATTTGAGTTTTTAAAAGAATTTTAAACTAAGTAGCTGAATTTTGAACCACAAAGGATGAATTCTCAACGAAAAACATATTTTATTTTTTTACCAAACATAGCTCAATTCATCAAAAAAGATAAATTTCTACAAAAATTGAATCCTCAACCAAAAGAGATTAATTTTCAACTAAATAGCAACTCTGTAATATAAAAAAGTATATCTTTATTTCACTCTAGAATGTTTTTGTAAAAATATACATATGCAGTAATTATGATATTTATTTTTTAAACAACTCTAGTCCCATAGGTCTGATGGTAAAAAATATTTCTGGAAATTTTTTTAATGATTTAGGTTTAATTTTAATATTCGCATGCAAGTGAATATTGAATTAATTAATCAATTATCAAAGTAATCTTAAAAAGTATCGAGAATTTATTATCTGTCTTGTACGTGCCAAAAACGGTTTTATATTTTCTTTTTGCTCTCTTCTAGCAGTAAAATTATTCATTAAGCAAAAAGTGACAGGCAGGAAATTTAAAGCTAAAAAAAAGACAAATTAAACAACGATTGTCTGATCGAAATTTTTCAGCACCTGAGAACGATAATTAATTAATAAATTTTTAATAATAATAATTTATAATATATAATAATATAATAATTGATAATAAGAATTTTTAATAATTTGTAATAATTAATGAATTTTTAAGTGGAAGCTACCAAACTAAACTAATTCTGATTAATAGGTATTTAATTTTTATTAATTAAATCAATCAACGATAGAATCAAAGCGTTCGAAATTAAATAATTAATTAATTAATTAATTATTAATTAAATATTTAGTTTATTTTATTAAATACGAATTAAAAATTTTAAAGGCTTATTTTTGAATATTTCTTCTTAAATTTTCTTCTTTAAAAAATGTTGCTTTTATTCCCCATTCCGCAATTCACTTCCCTCTCACTTCCCTTATTTTGATTCCCCTCTCACTTTCTTTCATTTCCACTACCCTCACTTTTCCCCTCCCATCACTTCCCCTCATTTACCCTCCCTCACTTCCCCTCGCTCCACCTTTTCACTCTTCATTTCTCTTCCCTTTCCCCCAACTTCCCCTCCCCACCCTTATTTACCTTACCCTCTCCTCACTTTCCCTTACTTTTCATTTCCCTCAATTCCCCATCCCCTTCCACACTTCCCCTCACGTCCCTTCCCTTAAAAAAGTATAAAGGACGGACGGCATAAAATAAAAATTTTAAATTAAACATATTTAAAAATTTATTCACGTAATTTATTTAACCTTATATTTAATTAAAAATGAAATTTTTAATGCAATTTAATTTTTCAGTTTTTCTGTTTTTATTGTGATTTTAAAAAGTAAAAATATGAATGTCAAGATGAGCGAAAAAACAAGAAAGCAGATTCGAAAATTTTAGTCTTTTTCTTTTCCCCTGTTCGTAAAGCAGCTATTTCGGATGAAACTTTAAAAAGTGAGCGCATTTAAAAAATTGTTAAACCTATATGTTTCAAGATTACAAAATCTATGTACGGTTTTTTATAGTAGTCAGAAACTCAAAGTTAAGAAAGAAAAAAAAGTGGCTTTTGAAAGGTCTACAAGATTATCATAACAAGTTTCCTAATTTTTTCGAAAATTTAAATATTCAAAATTTGATCGTGCAAAAAATAATTCCATTTTGTAGTCTAAGTATGCAAAATACGAAAAAATAATGAACACACTAAAATTGCGCGACCTGAGAAGATCTACAAATTTGTTAATAATCACATTTCGATAGGACTCGTAGTTTTTGTTTTTAGTCGTAAAAATAACATTCAAAATAAAAAAATTAAATTTTTTTGAAAAATGATACAAGGACAAAAGTTGTTCATTCAGAAAGATCTATAAGTTTGTAATTAATAATGTTTAGATAGGTTGAGTAGATTTTCTTTTAAACGTAAAAAAAAAGATTTAAAAAAATAATTATTGTTGGACACAAAATACAATAAAATTTTACTTAAAAACATTTTTTGTTTAAATTATATCTACATTGAATATAAACAAATTAAATTAACAGAAAAACGACACAAGTTACAATGAAATGTTCAATAATAATTTTTATAGAATGCGCCTTTTTTCAATGATAAAAATAAGACACTGAAAATACTTGTGTTCCAATACTACTGCATATTATGAATGGCAATAATATAAATTTATTTAAATAATATACATGTATCAGGGTGGCGTAGAATTAAATTTTATATAAAATATGAAACAAATACTAAAATAATCATTAAAAATAAGATTTGTACTTTATTTTGCAATATCTGAATAAGCAGCCCCAGACCGAAGGTGCTTTAACAAAAGAGAATTTACAATGACCAAATAACAGATGTTTGCTATTACCTTTATCTATTATTCTAAAAGCTGCTAGTTGAATACAGCCTTTTGTGAATCTCCTTAAATTGGATTATTTTCCAGCTGCTAAATATGTTGTTCAAAATCCATTTCGCATCAGAGACGAAACACAAGTTTTCATACATAAATCAACAATCGCATGGAAATTGTTTACTATCATAAAGAAATGAACGTGCAATTTGAAGTTACTTTAAAGTTATCAAATTATTTCATAAATAATTTAAGAAATAATTCTTGAGTGTTATTTCTTACACATGCTCATAACTATTTCAGAGACTTTTAGGCCTGCGGGTTGGTATCAGGTTGTACTACCGATATCACGACGTACAAGGATTTTATTTAATTAATTCTTGAATATAATTTTTTTTCTATTGAGTTTTAAGTTTAGCGCTGTTACTGGGATGATTGAAAGATCTCGAGAATAAAATTCCCGACACTGTTAAATTCGCGAATTAAAAAGTTCCCGAAAAATAAAAGTTCTGAACCTATGCTATTAAAAAATTATTTAAATAGTAAATAAAGAATACATCAACAAATAATAAATTCTATGCAAAGTATGTATATCAAATTAAAAATTTTATTTGGTTTAATACTGATTTAAAATATTTAATTGTTTAGATTTGGGAATTTCATAATTAGAGCACTTCCTGTGTCGGATATTTTATACAGTCGGCAATTTTATTTTGGGAATTTCCAGATTGGGTAATATCATAAACAGTCGTAATTCAAAATTAGTTGCAATTGTATAATCTCTTTAACTTTTTCTTTCCAATATTTTATTTTTTGAAATTTTCCAGTGAGGAGAGTGGGGGGGTAGACTGAGAGAGGCGAAAAGCTTAAGCGACTGTTTCAGGACGAGATTGTACACGAAGAGAAGTTTGATAGAGTCGCTGACCCAACACGTACAATTGTCGCGCCAATCACAGAGTGAACAGCGCTACTTCGATTTAGTATAACGGCTCCACTGATTCGAGAGAACCATTACCCCGAACAGACCCGACCGTTTAACCAGCAGTATACTAGAGCCGTTCTGCAGATGCGGCACCGTTCTCCGCTGGCGCAGTTAAGGAAAATATAGCATCCACGTTTCGGAGCGAGTGATCGCCGCAAGTTTGGGGTAACCAGTAACCCGAATCTACAGCAGATGCCACACCAAACCGAAGTGCAGCACGGTGCGCTTCAAGCATGTCCCATTTCGACTAAAATGTCCACAATAACGGCAAGCGGGGTTCGATTTGTTATAATTTATATAATGAAATCCCGTTGGAATTGAAATTCTAAATGCTCCCCTTATCTATAAATCTTTATAAATACAATTATCAGAAAATACTTTCTTGCCCTAGAATAAAAATCTCGTTTTATTTTGTTATTATTATGTTTATTTGTGTGTGTCTGGGTGTGTGTCTGAGTGTGTGCATGCGTGTACGTGACATGATAAATAAAAAATTATTTGGGACGTACTTCTATATTTTTGCAATAATGTTTATGTTAATGTTGAATCATGACTTTTGACTTCTTATTACAGTAATACATATTTATTATAGAAATACCAATTTTTATACAAATATTCATACAAACTTGAACAAAAATGAATATTTTGTTGTATATGAGTAGACGAAAATTCAATAACTGCGGATTTAAGCTTCTCTCCATAATTAATATCCTCAATACAATTCATTTAATATTTAATCCACGTTTTCAAAAATTCTCGGTGAATGCTTTCACCCGTCTGTTCCGATCATAGTCCGAATCCTTCATCTTCATACAAAAAACTTAAGCCTTCTTCAAGATGGTCCAATAAAATATGAATTTCCAAAGTCTTACTCACATTAGTACCCAATACGGCCTTTTTACATAACTAATCTGAGTGTTTAACGCAAAACGATCAACTGTTTTAGTAGAAAAACAATTTTCAACTACTCGATTCATTTCTTTAAAAGTTGCCTTCAAATTTTTTTCCGCGGTGGTTTTTTGCAATGATATTCAATTTTATCGGCCAAATTAGAGGCCAAATTATTAAGTTTTTCTTCAGTAAACAATATATTTCTTTGTTCAATTGGAATAACTGCAAGTCTTATTTTTTGTCCATTCGCACTAGTAAGGCTAATATTATCATTTCTAAACTTTTTCTTTCCTGAATCTCCGTCCGTTGAAATTTTACGTTTAAGCCTAGAACTAATTACTTGATCTTGCTGTTTTTGACTCAAAGAATTCAAGATTACTTTAGCATTTTGTGCAGGATTTTTACCATGCGTAGAACAAATATGCTCTTTCCCTTTTTTCATTTCTACAAAACATTTTTTTACAAATTTTCATTATATTTTCGTCGGCACTCACAGCTTTCCTTTTCTCGCTATTTTTCGACGTGACCATTTTTGAGGCGCTGTATAAACCATTTTTATAATCAATTACTAGCGATGACGTCCGTTTATGAGCTCTGCCCTTAATTAACTTAGCATAAACAGTAGCTTTTGCCGTTAAACATATGTAACAATTACATATTCTTTCTACATTATCAGAATTTCACGAACCAGCACATAATTTAATATCTTCATAATTAGACATGATCGGTAAGGATCTGATGGTAATTTTTTTTTCATTGTAATCTATTTCACTCTTGTCTTTAACAGTTTCATTTTGTTTTAAATTTCATCAGCAAGTGCCGAAAACACTCACAGGATACTTTGAATTTAATACATCAAAATTTGAATAAAATTTCGTTAGTATTTCAAGTAAATTTGTACTTATACGAAATTTTTCGAGCTCTGTTTCACAAAAATTATTTTTCTTCCACAAGAAGCTCACACTGTTTATCGATTCTGTTCGTGGTCACACTTATTTGTCGGAATTGTAATAATAAAACTTTCAATGAATTACACTTATTTGTTGGCACTAAACTAATAACTGTTTGAATAAATCAAGAAACTTATTCTTACAACTACAATTTATTCGTCTGTTCCGTGAGACTGTAAGATACGTTGTGTAAGCAAACGCAAAAAATTCAGTTCATTCTTCCCTACGGTCATAATACTCATAACTGCAGTCTTATATAGTGTAAACAAAAACAAGCCTGAGCACGAACAGTGTTTACTATCGCCCAGTCTCACCTAAGGCATACTGCTCAGCCTCGACGTGTGAACGAAAGATTCACTATTTACATACATTATTATTTGGATAACATACACACGAATAAAATTATAACTTTTAATATATAAACATTTTACGTTAATATTCAAAAGATAACGTGTTTAAAATTAGGTATATAATTTTGTTCCAACATAAAAGATAAAATCAATAAATTGATCGATTTGGTATTAACATAAGTAATATTGAAGAAAGGTAAGAGGTAAATTTTAATAGTTTTTTTATTTATCATATATATTACTTATCAATTTAAATTCACATAAATATGGAATCATGGGTACTACCACGTCCTCGACGTTGGTTTTGGGGTAGAAATTAAGAGTGGTATATATTTTTACACACTCATCTCACACACATGCACACACACTTATATCGCACAAATAATCGCAATAATGACAAAATAAAACGTGATTTTTATCTTTGGACAAGAAAGTATTTTCTGATAAATGTATTTTTGAGATTTATAGATAAGGGGAGCAGTTAGAATTTCAATTACAACGGGATGTCATTATGTAAATTATAACAAATCGAACTCCGCCTGCCGTTATTTTTGACATATTAGTCGAAATGGGACATGCTTGAAGCGCACCGTGGCAGCAAATATTTCACCGCTAGCGCGACGGTTCTACCTAACTTCTCTCCGCGTGCGTAAAGTTTGATCTTCGCGCACCCCCACTGCTGACGGCAGACAGCCCCCACCACCAGTGCACTGTTACTCCTCTCTATGTTTTTCCTTATTCGTCCAGGAAGTAATTCATGCGTAAATTAATAATAACTCTGTTTGAAGAGTTCACCTTATTTATAAACAATGAATATTATCTTTAAACAACTCAATCTGAAATATACGTAATGAATCGCAGTCGTTTGAATCACTTCAAAAATTCTTCCTCTCCATTATTTCCTGTTTAATTTAAATAAGACTGTTGCTTTATTAACGGAGGAATTTTTTAAACATGCAACATCGCATTTTAGGAGCTGCAAGTCATAAGAGTGGAAGAAGAACAATGTCGATCGTACTGGAAAGTCGGAAAATAATTTACAAACGATTTTTTTTTTTTATATAATAAAACAAGTTGGGACTGGCAATCGAATCGACATCCAGAAAAGCATATCAATTAATTCAGGGATATAGATTTTCCCGAGTCAGTCATATACTACAGGAGTAATGAAGCTGTTGGATTATTGTTTTAGAGGAGTGCGGTTCGAAATATTGTTTACAATTAGTTAAAATTCAGTTACTAATCTATTGTGGAATTCCGATTAATTTGGAAGAAATCTGTGGTGCTCGAGTAACTATTATTCATTGTAAAAATACGAAAATAAAGTGTCGGGATTGCCTAGAAAATTTATATTGATTTAGTGTGATTCGAAATATGTAAAATATATCGAGCTTTCCACTTTGCTACCCTATTTGTTAGCGTCCAATCAACATTTGTTTTGATTTGGTCTGTTAAGAAACAATTTTTGAAGCTATAGATTCTGAATTTTTTACGAAGGAATATACACTATAGTTCAGGAGTGAGCTTTTAGCACACTTTTATGCAAATTATAGGACATTTAGGAAATATTCTTCATGTAGGAAATAGTTTGTGAAACCTAAAATTGCCCGTCTATCAAATGTGTTACATCAAACAAAATTTTTTCAGGTCCTAGTATGATTGTAACACCGATGGTCTATTAACTCAGATGTACAAATCCTCAACCGAAACAATAAGAAAATAACTAGAAACATGTCACAGTATGAATCACCAAACGTTCAATCAATCGACATTGACTTTCAAAAAGTAAAATGTACTTTCAGTCGATTCATAGGTTTCCGAAGTGAAAAGAAACAGATTCTGCACGGCGTGAGTGGTTTATTTAAATCTGGAGAGTTAACAGCAGTGATGGGTCCATCTGGTTCCGGTAAAACGACATTGCTCAACACCTTGACCGGTTTCCAAAGAAATTTCAAAGGCAAGATCACCTACCGGACCGAAAGTGATGAGCTAAGTTGGCAAACCTTCAAAAAGTACTCTCGATACATCCAACAAGAAGATGCCCTTCACGCTTTTTTCACTGTTCAGGAAACAATGAATTTTGCAGCAGAGCTTAAGATAAATAGGAATCTGGATCGCAGGGCGAAAGAGAAAACAGTGGATGTAATATTAAATTCTTTCGGTTTGATAAAGGCTAAAGAAACACCTTGCGGCAATCTAAGTGGAGGACAAAGAAAGAGATTCAGTATAGCTCTAGAGCTGATCAATAATCCTCTAGTAATTTTCCTGGATGAACCAACAACAGGATTGGACATAGTTGCAGCGATGCAGTGTGTAACAGTTTTGAAAAATTTGGCAAGGAAAAATAGAACTATAGTCTGTACTATTCACCAACCTAGCAGTGCTATTTATGAATTGTTTGATCATGTTTATCTAATTGCTGAAGGTCGCTCTGTCTACCAAGGAGATCCTATGCAGATAGTGAGCTTCTTTGGCAATGCTGGTCTCATCTGTCCAAAATATCACAATCCTGCAGACTATGCGATGGAGGTGAGGTTGAAACTTTAATACTTAAATAACTAAAGGCATCTATATTGAAGGGTAAAACGTGAAACACACTGTTCGCTAGGAAGTTTCACGTACTAGTCGAATTTCTGCAATTGAGGTTGTAGAAACCTGCCTTTTTAGTATGAGGCGAGAAAGTGTAGAAGCTGGGATGGAAACACTAAATTTTTCTGTAACTATTTTCTACCACTTCAAATGCAAAAATTCGGGTAACACGTTCAACTTTCTGATTAGCTGCGCGTCAGACGCAGAGTAAATATTGTAGCGGGTTGCAGTGACCATAGAAAGCTTGGGCGTCTCTACTCTGGTGGCCGTTTGCTGGCATAAGAAAATATCTAATCCTCAATTTAAAAAAGAAGTACAACATTTGCCGCAAATTACTCTCCGAACGATACAATATAAATGCCTTTAGATTATATGAAAGAAACACTACACCAAGCAATTAATATGTGTAGACCTATAATTTTAGAAGGACTCTTGACCAAAGTACAAAACTAAAGAAACTGAGTGAAGTTAGAATTTTTAATTACGCATAATAACAATAAAAATGTTCAGAATTTTAAATAGTTTACAGTCCTTTTTTCAACAGGTGATGTGTAATGAATATGGAGACTTCAATAAAAGACTGGCGGCTGCACAAGACTCTTCTTGGAGGAAGAAAGATGTGGAGATTATAGAAGAAGAAGATGAAGAAATGAAAACTTTCAGTATAAATCCACCTTCGGAATTTAGACAGGCGGCAATTATTTCCAAACGTTGTTTGATGAGGTATTACAAAGACTGGCTTGGAACGTTAATTAAGTTTATAATTTATACAACCGCACCCCTACTTGTAGGAATGACATATTTTGGCGCTGGTATGGATGCTTCTAAAGTTCAAATGAATGTTGGAATGATGATGTTGGTAGTTCTTTTGCTGTTTTACTGCAGCATGGTACCCGCGATTTTAAAATTTCCCCTAGAACTTCACATTATCAGGAAAGAGCACCTAAACGGCTGGTACAAGATCAGGACCTATTATGTCTGCTTTCTCATTATTCATCTAATTATAGAGTACATACTTATTAGCTTATTTTTGGGTATTGTGTATCTTATGTCTAGTCAGCCACTAGAATGGTATAGGTTTTTCATGTTTGAAATTATGATACTTCTGGTTTGCTTCATAGGAGAAGGATTAGGTCTAACTTGTGGTACTATGCTTTCGCCGCTTGCTGGAACTTTTGCAACAATTATAGTTGGTGTACTAAACGTTCCTTTTTGTGGTTATCTTATATTATTTCCTCATATGAGTGGGTTTATGTATTATTTCAGTAAATTCGTGTTCTCAAGGTATTGTATGCAAGGCTTACTTCATGCTATTTATGGGTTCAATCGTGGAAAGATTCCCTGTCCTGGCGATCAGGACATCTGCTTTTTTCGGTATCCGAAAGTATTACTAGTTTCAGTTGGGCTTGAGGAAGAGCAAATGGTTCTAGACACCGCAGTTTTAACCGGTCATGCCATTATTTTTTTCATTCTTGCATATATTTGTCTGAAAATGAAGGTATCGTCGATTTAACTTTCCTGCTTTGGGCTAAATGGAAATCCCTAAAGGTTTTTAATTTCAAAAATAATATAGAATGCTCAGAAACTTTAATTTGTTGTTTTAGATAGGAAGTACAATAAATCGATGGGTTCCACAAATAATAGGCCATCTTTTCCTCACTGTTAAGAATTATGATAATTTCATTTTGTATGGAATTTAATAATCACGTAGAAGTGTTAAAAGTAATAAAAATCTTTTTAAATTTCTTGTTATGAAAGTTATAGGAGCATTACAAACTGTAATACAAAATACTGGCGTTTTGAATTCGTAGAAAATGTTTCGAAAAATAATAGGTGAGATTTTGTTACTGTATATGTTTGTGCGGCTGCAAATGATAATTTAATGCTTTTCAGAAATTGTAAATCTTTTTACTTCTTAAAGAAAAAGATCCTAATTTTCGACTTTCCTTTCTGTTAGTATTTATGTACAACTGTAAAATAAATAAATAAATAAAAACGTATTCTATGTTAGTAGATGTTCAAACGTAACATCTAGATTTTCAGGGTTAAAATATTTTATGTTTAACTATAGGACAACAATATAGATGTTGAAAGTTAGCATCTGTAATCTTAAAAAGTAAGATGCTATTCTCTAACATCCAAAATGTTCACCTATAATATCCGATGTATTACATGTGTGGTTATGTCAAATAAATCCTGTACATATTTGAGGAGTTTACTTATTTATGCTCATTCAAGTTATTAATTGACAACCTGTTTGTGAATTTAAAATTAAACTTAAATGTTCGTACACGAACGAAAAACAGATATAGGGTATGAAATGTCGATCAGATGATACATTGAGTCAAATTAAGATTATGTTCAATATTTTTATTTCGAAATATAAACGGGGTTGAATAATCGGAGAACGAATGATTTGTAATATGATTTTAAAATTCTATCTATGTTAAGTTACTGAAACTCAAATTGTATTTTAAATTTATATAAACATTGTCTCAAATGTGTTAAGTCAACAAACCTGAAAATTAAGATGAATGTTCCCACCTTTAGAAGGGAAAAAGTCGTTATCCAATTTTATTTAAGGATAGCCAATTTTGATCCTTTGGAAATGTTCCAAAATTCTAATATTCCATAATTGCAATATTGAAAATGTATAGCCGTCAAATATTAGCCGTAAAATTCTTATGCGCGAAGCGCATGCGCTCTGACGTTTTTAACATGTGAATGTCTTCCAGTTTAACATAAAAATATTTGTACGCATAACATCTCAAAAAGATAGCATATGTTTGGCATAAATATCTGCATGTGTGGTGCTTTAATCTTACAAAATTTCTTCACAGTCAATGAAATTTAAAAATTTGAATTCAAAATCCAACCATTTTTGCATTTGAAGTATTAAAAATTGAAAGATTCATTTTTTTAAATGATTCGAATTCTTCCTCAAATACCTATATTACCGAATTCACTTTTTCAGTTCTCTGAATTTTCTTTGAACTATAGAACTTTTTGTGTTTATAAAATTTTGGAATAAAACTTTAGAAAAAGTAATAGGAGACCATGAACTACGTTTGTTTACTTCGAAATGCCAATAAAATTTATTTTCAAAGAAATTAAAACTGGGAAAAATTTTTGATGTATTTTCTGTGTACCTTGAAATTTTTTGTTCCTAAGCAATTTTTTTATATGCGAACAATGCAAGAGCCGAGAGTAAATTACGTTTATGTGCGTTTTTTTACATCTCGCATATATTTTGAATGTAAGAAAAGTTCTTAGGTTCAACAAAATTCAAGGTAACGTGAAAAAATGTCTTTTGAAATTCCTATTCAAATGAAGTACAAAAACTTACTTTATGGTCTTCTAATACATTTTCCAAAGTTTCAGTCGGATATTTTATTTACAAAAAAGTTCTTTAGCTCAAAAAAAAATACAGTGAACTGAAAAAGTGGAAATAATATTTCTGCTTTCTTGCTAGTTACTTAAAATCTGCTCATAATGCTACATCCTTTTCTGTAAGTGTCTCCATTGAAGTGTATCAGTTTGTAAAATAAAGTATTTTTCTCTACAAGCAGTATAATATGTTATTAAATTAATTTTAAATAAGTAACTCAAGATCAAAAAATTAGATTCAAATTGTTATAACTGAACTATTTGTTAGCCAAATAATATAATCTTAGTTTTTTCTTATTAATTTAATCAATAAAGTTTGAATAAAAATTGTTTAAATTATGACTAATTGACTCAGTGTAAATCACCATAAAATAATCTCGTGAAAAATTCACTCTGGAAATCCGAAATGATTTAATATGACTAATTCAAACAAAAAAGATTACATTTTTAACAACTGTTGAGTTTTCAACCAAATGCATGAAATTTCAAATAAAATTTTTCTTTTGAAAATAATTTTTGCTGACTTAATAATATAGAAACAACAACGAAGGTTAAAGTACACATTTTATAAGATATTTGTATTTCCTATAGAATATACTTTTAATTTTTCGAATAATTACATTCTATTTACCTTTTAAAATAATATATTATTATTTTAAAATAATTTAAGTATAAAAATTATAAGTTTTCATACTCAAAGATTATTATTTTATGTAGAACTATTACAATTTAAAAATTATTTGAATATAATAGCTATTAGATTTATGGTAAGTTGTTCATCAATTTTCAATTTTGTTATGTGAGCAAAAATCCATGAATTATCCTTTCAATCCAAGTGAGACCTAAAATTTAATTTGAACTAGCGTCCAAAATGCTGAAAACACGGTAAAAAACCGATGTCCTGAGATAACGGGGCCTGCCGCGTCGTCAGCTTGGGATGAAAATTAAGCTGTTGAATTTTGTTTACTGTCGAGTGCGGTTCGAAATATTGTTTGCACTTAGTTAAAATTCGGTATCCAATCTATTCTAGAATTTCGATTAATTTGAAAGCAATCTGGGGTGCTCAAGTGACTATTATTCATTGTAAAAATACGAAAATAAAGTGTCGGGATTGCCTAGAAAATTTATGTTGATTTAGTGTGATTCGATATGTGTAACATATATTAAGCTTCCTACTTTACTACCCTAATTGTTGGCATCCAATCAAAATTTGTTCTGATTTGGTCACCATAGTTCAGGAGTGATTAACCCCTCGAGACTGTTTTCTCTTTTTTGTTTAAAATAGAAAGCTTTTAGCTCACTTTTATGCAAATTATAGGACATTTAAGAAATATTCTTCAAGTAGGAAATAGTTTGAGAAACCTAAAATTGCCCATAGTCTATCAAATGTGTTACATAAAACAAATTTTTGCAGGTCCTAATATGATTATAACACCGATGGCCTATTAACTCAGCTGTCCAAATCATCAACTGAAACAATAAGAAAATAACTAGAAAAATGTCACAGTATGAATCACCAAACGTTCAATCAATCGACATTGACTTTCAAAAAGTAAAATGTACTTTCAGTCGATTGATAGGCTTCCGAAGTGAAAAGAAGCAAATTTTGCATGGCGTGAGTGGTTTATTTAAATCTGGAGAGTTAACAGCAGTGATGGGTCCATCTGGTTCCGGTAAAACGACACTGCTCAACACCTTGACCGGTTTCCTAAGAAATTTCAAAGGCAAGATCACCTACCGTACCGAAAGTGATGAGCTCAGTTGGCAAACCTTCCTAAAGTATTCTCGATACATCCAACAAGAAGATGCCCTTCACGCTTTTTTCACTGTCCAGGAAACAATGTCTTTCGCAGCAGAGCTAAAGATGGATAGGAATATGGATCGCATGACGAAACAGAAAATGATGGATGAAATATTAAATTCTTTCGGTTTGATGAAGGCTAAGGAAACACCTTGCGGCGATCTAAGTGGAGGACAAAGAAAGAGATTCAGTATAGCTCTAGAGCTGATCAATAATCCTCTCGTAATTTTCTTGGATGAACCAACAACTGGATTGGACATAGTAGCCGCAATGCATTGTGTAACAGTTTTGAAAAATTTGGCAAGGAAGAACAGAACTATCGTCTGTACTATTCACCAACCTAGCAGTGCTATTTATGAATTGTTTGATCATATTTATCTAATTGCTGAAGGCCGTTCTGTCTACCAAGGAGATCCTATGCAGATACTGAGCTTCTTTGATAGTGTTGGTCTCATTTGTCCAAAATATCACAATCCTGCCGACTACGCGATGGAGGTAAGGTTGAAACTTGAATTCTGCTCTAACTACACAGATAAATTATTTGCTGGAATATTTTTGCCACATAATCTCTAGGAATTTGGAAGCTACAAAGGGCCTTTTCCGGAATAAGTGGTTATAGTTACTTCACTAATATCACTAACGTCACTGAGGGCCGATACGGTATCGAGTCGGCTGAATACTATGTAGTAGGCACGTGTCAGACACTTCTCGTGTGCGGCAAGCAAGAGCTGTTTTTAGGATGGAAATGGTACATTTATCTGGAACTATTTTCTACTATTTCAACTGCAGAAATACTTTTCAGAGTAAATATTGTAGAGGGTTTCAGTGACCATAAAAAAGCTTTAGCGTCTCTACTCTGGTGGCCGTTTGCTGGCATAAGAAAACTTCTAATCCTCAATTAAAAAAAAACTCTTACTCCTGGAAATGTTGACCCTGCATCCTTGCGTAACGCTTTTTCTATAGTAGGTGTATGTAATTTTAACATTAACGTCACTCTCGGGGCGACCCCCTACCTTCCCTAAAAACGTCACGTATTTTTTAACGGCCCCTTCGCAGAGCAAATATTATAGCCGGTCATAGTGATCACAGAAAACCTGATCCTACTCTGATTGCCAGTTGCCAAAATAAGAAAACGCCTAATCTTTAGTTAAAAAAAGAACAAAATTTTCCCCCAATTGAATTTCAAATTATATGGTAAGAATACTACAACAAACAATTAATCCGTGTAGACCGAATTTGCTAAACAAATACAGTACTCTTTTGTGAATGAACAAAATGTTCATAATTTCAAATAGCTGATAGTCCTTTTTTCAACAGGTGATGTGTAATGAATATGGAGACTTCAACAAAAGATTGGCGGCTGCACAAGATTCTTCATGGAGGAAGAAAGATGTAGAGATTACACAAAAAGGAAAAATGACAACTTTCAGTGTGAATTCTCCTTCTGAACTCAGAAAGGCAGTTATTATTTCCAAATACTGTGTGATGAGGTACTACAAAGACTGGTTTGGAACATTACTTAAGTTTATAATTTATACAAACGCAGCCATACTTGTAGGACTGACGTTTTTTGGCATTGGTGTAAATGCTTATAGAGTCAAAAGTAATATTGGAATGATGGTATTTGTCTCTATAGGTCTCTTTTTTCTAAGCCTGATGCCTGCTGTTTTAAAATTTCCCTTTGAACTGCACATTCTTAGGAAAGAGCATTTAAACGGCTGGTACAAAATCAGGACCTATTTTATCTGCTTTCTTATCATTCATCTGCATGTACAACTTTTTTTCATTACCTATTCTTTAGTTATTGTATATATTATGACTAATCAGCCACCAGAATGGTATAGGTTTTTCATGTTTGAAATTATGATACTTCTGATTTGTTTCATTGGAGAAGGATTAGGTCTAATTTGTGGTACTATGCTTTCTCCGCTTGCTGGAACTTTTGCAGGAATTGTAGTTGGTGTAATAAACATACCTTTTTGTGGCTATTTTATATTATTTCCTCATATGAGTAGGTTTATGTACCATGTCAGTAAATTCGTGTTCTCAGCGTATTGTTTGGAAGGTTTACTTCATGCCATTTATGGGTTCAGTCGTGAAAAACTCGAATGTCCTAGCGATCAAGTTATCTGCTTTTATCGATATCCAAAAATTGTTAGAGTTGCATCTGGACTTGAGAAAGAGCAGATGCTTCTAGACACCGCAGTTTTGAGCGTTCATGCCATAATTCTTTGCGCAATCGCATATTTATTACTGAAAAAGAAGGTGTCGTCGATTTAACTTCCCTGCTTTAAGCTAAATGAAAATCCCTAAAGGTTGTTATTTTTAAAAATGTTATAGAATGCTTAGAAACTGTAATTTGTAGTTTTCAATAGGGCTTCTGTTTCTGTTCATGTTTTTTCGGCTGCAAATGATATTTAATATTTTTCGGAAATTGTAAATCGTTTTACTTATTAAGAAAAGGATATTTTATTCAGGGAGATAAAAAAAGATTGATGAAATGAAAACGTATTATTATTTATGCACCAAAATCAGCACGTGTAAAAAAATTTCGCGAAGAAGAACACCATCATGAACAACTGTAGAGTTTTCTTCCAAAGAATTGCGCGTGTCCTTCTAGGAAAAATACGTGACTTTGTTTTAAAAAGGGGAAATTATTTTATTTTTTATTTTTTTTGCATTTTAATTTAAATGTTTAATTGTAATGATAAAAAATATCAAAAAGGGTTATGAAGCATTTTCGAAATTCACGTAGCTTGCAAATTATTGAAATGAATGCAAATGCGATTTTTTTAATTTGAACATTTTTCTCTCTGAAAATTCGTACAATAAAAGAAATTTAAGGTGATGTCAAATATACGTAACCTATTAAACTATAATCG
>JAAAKG020067836.1:0-17478 GCA_010014905.2 Druon quercuslanigerum
ATCAAAGGAAGAAAATGATTTTAGTCGCTATCTGAGCTATCTTCTGACTCGACGTAACTGCGAACAGCTGATGGACGCAGGGGCGGATCCAGCCAGCTACCTGGGGGGGGGGGGGGGGGGCGATCGTAAAAATATTATCTTGAAATTCTAAAAAAAAAAAAAAAGGAAATTTTTGGCGGTAAAATGACAACTCAGGGGGGGGGGGGCGATCGCCAACCCTCGCCCCTTGGATCCGCCCCTGGCACGACGAGCCTTCAAGATTTTGTTCAGTTCTTCGTAACGACTTCGCTGCGCCTGGGTGCGATATTGTAAGAGACTTATTTCGATTTAAGCATCTGATTTTGGCCGCTCGTTTCTCCATCTCAAATATTTTTGCAGCATTGTTGTGGCAAGGTGTTCGGCTTTCAAAATTATGTTGCTCGAGTTATGATTGTGATAAAAATTTATGAGATAGTTATGAATAATATCATTCATTTTTTTGCCAGTCTAGGATATATCAGAGGAGTTTTTAGCTTTCAGGGCAACCGAATAAAATAAATTTTTCTTTACGCTCCATCCTGTCTCGCATTTCTACAATACAGCACGAGTAGGCTTCATTGTCGACCGTCGTGCAGCTTCAGCAGAATCCGGTCGTGTAGCGCTTCGAAAGACAGGAGAATTCAATCTGGGTTTATAGTTGCAACATTGTCTTTTTCAAGTCTTTTGACTGGTAGCTAGGGCGATGCATCTTGGGTGATTATGCCTACCACAGGGACAAATAAAGGAGTCCCCATCTTTTCCTGAGTTGCATTGTTTACAGGTTCTTTGAGAATCTAGTATGATGAATTTTGACGGTACTTATTAATGTTGGAGTAAAGTTGTGATAACAGAGTGAGGTTAGGATTGAATTATGTGTCGCGAGAAACCTTCCCATATAAAATATGCATTCATATCGCACGCAAAATGCGCGCATCTCATGAGGATTTATCGTCATTAAGTGATTGCGTTATGGGACGCATTTGAGGCCGCATATGAGACGCATAAAGCACGCACGTCATGCGCGCATGTGCATGAGATTATTGTGTGGTTTAAGGGTTATGGTGCTTACATAAGTTTCCACGCTAAGTTAGTTAGTTTTTGTCCCATAAGAGTGAGAAAAGTGAAGAGAACTTTTTTTCATATTTTTTGCCGTTTATCTCTCTCACTATTATTGAACAAAAACTAAACTTGCCAACGACCGGACTGGCATGTAATCACAACTATTATTTTAAGTAAATAAATCAAATGACGGCAAATAATTGAAAACAAATTATAACTATTAAGAAACATTATTTTATTTATTGGATCAATTTGACAAAATTTCACAATCGCTTGTCAGTCTTTCAATTTAATGAAATAGAATAGAAAATAATAAAGTTGTATGAGGGGCCCTAATACGGGATACGGATAAGGAAAGACTGAGAAAAATAGAACGAAGAATAGAAAAAGATAGAGTTAAGAAAGAAAAAGAAACATAGTGATAAAGAGTATAAGATTAGAGGAAGGAATAGAAGAAGTACTAAAAAGAATGGATGCAAAAATAGAGATAGAGGAAGTGCGAAGTATAGGAAGGGAAGAGCGAAGAGGAGAGAGAATAGTACTGGTGAAACTAAAGAAATGGGAACATAAGAGGGAAATGATGGCAAAGAAGAGGATGCTATATGGAAGCTTGGAGAGAAAAGAGGATGATTTGACATGGGTAGAAAAGAGGATACAATATAAGTTACGGAAAAAAGCGGAACAGGAAAGAAAAAAGGGAAGAAGAACATGGGTTAAATATGGGAGGATACACATAGACTGAGTATGGGAGGATTGGAATAAAGAAAGGGAAGAGTTATTAAAAAATGAGGCACAAAGGGACAAAAAACGAATGTAGGGAAGAATGGAGGATATGTTACTGGAATAGAACAGGATTGGAGAGAAAGGATAAGGAATTCATGAGAAATTTGACACAATGGGATGTTTTAATAATGATAGAGATGTGGCTAGATGAAAAGGGATGGAAAAGAGTGAGGGGAAGATTACCAAGAGGTTACAAATGACAAGTTAAAAATTCAAAGAGGAAGAATAAAAAGGGCAGAGCAATAAGAGAAATGGCGATGAGAGTGAGAAATGAATGTATAACAGAGAAAGATAAAAAAGAGAAAAAAGAACAAAAAGAAGGATTAATAGTAGAAGAGGTAATGACGGGAGGAGATGTGACTATCACACTTGGAAGAAGAAATGAGGAGAAAAGGTTGTGTGATTGTGGTTGTGTGATTTTAATTAATTAGTGGTCAATCCTACAGACGAGGCCTTGATAGATTCCAAAAAGGTCAGTTAGACAAGATGGTAATTATTCCTTTGTTGGATACACGTGGTGTCCCCGAAAGGGGCCGGTGTTGATAAATGTTAGCTATTAAATTACTATTTTCCGTTGATTAAATATATATATAACCTTGGATGCAAAGAAGCCAGGTGTCTAATTCTTCCATACCCTGGAGCTTGTTCTTTTGACTCGTAGGTTGTTGATAAATCCTCTTCCAAGATGCTTCCTTCAATAACTCCCAAGGATTCATTATTCAATTCTACTGAATCGAACTCCTTGGAAACGTGGACCCTCGGGAAAGAAATTCAAACGGCGTTTGGGCATAGAAAAGACAGTGTGAGAGGTCCTGCGTACCATCAAGGAATAGGGTAAGCATCTAGCGTCGGACACGGCCGCTTCCTCCCTGATGGTGTTGGGCCGGCGGTTGGGACAATTGGAGTTCTGTTCTCTGGTGACTGCCCTTCGTTGTCAGGTGCAGTAGTGGAATATCCGATTTCTCGGTAGGCCTCAATCTCCTGCTATCGTCGGAATGTGGTGGCCCGGGCCTTCTGCTGTCGAGGATTCCGTCCCATGGAGGGTACCGATTTGAGAGCCCGAAGTCAGTTGACCAGGAGCCGAAGCCTAGGGCGGCGTTCAAGGTTGGAAACAGGCTCGAGGCCGTGCATTTCGATTTAATATTTTACTAAAATGACGCCCAGGGTTGGGGCATTAATAATAAAATAGTGAAAATATGCCAGAAGCCTATGCTCAGGGCGGCGTTTAAGGTTGGAAACAGGTTCGAGGCCATGAATTCCGGCTCAATATTTTACTAAAATGATGTCCAGGGTAGGGGCATTAATAATAAAATATTGAAAATAGGCCAGGAGCCGAAGCTCAGTGGGTGTTCATAATTTAAATTGGCTCTGAAAAGTGCAGGTTAACATGTTTGAAGGAAAGTAGAAAAATTGTATGAAATGTTCAATCAAACTATATATTTCTCTCTTATCAAACATCTAGGTAGATCAAGAGAGTGAGATAGAGTGAAACACTTGGTGGAGTTGTGATGGCGACGTTACTCGTAATCGTCGGAGCGAGTGGTATGCCGGTTAAAGGCCGAGTGTCGACAGTGGCACAAACGCGCGTGTTTGAGCACCATGCAAGGGGCCGCGTGACAAAGCTCGCCTCGCTTCTTCTCACCCTGCGCTTGCGCGCAGAGAGGGGGTGTCCAGTTCGCGAGTTCGTCCCACCATCCAGTTTTTTGACCGGCGCACCACTAGCTCGCCTCGAGTCTCCCACTCCGGCCAATACGAGTAGAGAAGGGACATTGGTTCGCGAGTTTCCTCCCACCTTCCATCTGTGAGGCCCGCGCGCCAGTGTCCTTCCACTCGTGTCCGTGTGTGTTCAACTCTCATCTCACTCCTTCGCTACACTAAAATTCTCACTATATGACGAACGCTGTATTTTGTTTGATTTACTATGAACTGAGGTAAGCTAGTATTATTATTTCCCACCGTTAAGATGATAAAATTTGGTTTATAATGTGCATGTCTGAAAGATAATTCGGTTAACAATACTTATACACCACCTCAATTCTCCATCGTTATTATTCTGGCATATGGACATATTGGGTTTGTGTGAAACTGACTATTTCCATCATTTCAAATTCGTGATTTTATTATAAGGTTATAACCCTTAAGAGGTACTGTTAATTATCAGTTATAAGCCTATTACGAGAAAACTCTATTTGGAACCTGCATATTAGCATGAATAGTTTTGAAACCAAGAATTTGAAATGGTCGATTATATATCATTTGACCGGAAGAAGCAACGCTCGTCGAGGTGAGAGTTGGGGATTCGGATCTGTAAGACCGATACTCGTGATAATCACTAATACTAGTTCTCCAAAGTCAGAATTCTCAGCTCTGCCTTATTATACATTGAAGATTTATATCAGGACAGAAAGAATGGACGAAGAGATGGAAGGGAATAACGATAGAAGAAGTGAAGGAGTTTAAATATTTGGGATATATTTTGCAAAAGAATGGAGTTCATAGATTTCATATAAGAGAAAGGATAAAAAAAAGCAGCAGGGGTAATGAAACAGATATGGGGAATCGGAAAAAGAAGCTTTAAAAAATTGGAGAAGGAGAATGTGGTTATTTGATACGCTGGTATGGCCGGTATTAAGTTATGAGGCAGAGATATGGGGATGGAAAAAGAGGAAAGATATTGAGAGTTTTCAAGAAAGATATATAAGGTCGACAGTATGGGTAGATTTTAGGACGCCGAGATATATGATGAGAGAAGAAGCGCAAAGGGATAAATTAAGTATTAGAGTGGGAAAGACGGCATGGAAATTTGAGAGAAAGCTGAGTGAGGGAATGAAAGGGAGGGAAGTTGGCGAGAATGTGTTTGATGGAGGTAGAAGAGAGGAGAGTAGGAGCGATAGAATTAACGAGATGGGAAGAAGAAAGGAGGGAGTTCTTAAATGCTAGAGATATGGAAGGTGGGACTGGAGTAAACTATGAAGAATTAGAAAAAAAGGACAAGGAAAGACAATTAATAGAAAGATGGGGAATGATTAAGGAATCAAAATACAATAAATTATATAAGATGATACGAAAGGAAGATTTACCAAAGTATTTAGAAAAGGGATGGGGAGAGAGAAGGTGGACCAGAATAGCAAGATTTAGACTGGGAAACGAGGTAAGAGAGGGGAGGTATTGGGGAAAAGGAAGAGAACAGAAACTGTAGAATATGTGAATGAGAGGAGGATACATGGGAGCACGTATGGGAAGGATGTAGAATAGGAATGCAAGATAAAGGAAGCTGGGAAGAGAATGTGGTTCAGATTCTAATGGAGGATGCATTATGAAAAGATTGGATGAAGGAGTTGGAGGGTGCTAGGGGAGTGAATGTGAGTGAATGAAAGAATGCATGTGAATAAATGGTAAATTGGAGGACAAAAAAGTAGGAAAATAAGGAAACGGAAGTCGCCTAGATTAGAAGCGTAAATATTGTAAGTAATGGATATGAAATAGCATTAGTAGACTAAGATGCGTTTGCGTTGTCATTCCCTCTCTCTCGCTTGCACTTGCCACCTCGCTTTCGACCGCTCGCTCACTTAATCGTATGCAAAAAAGTCCTAAATGGCGCTATCACAGGAAATAGAGATAAGGAACTAGATATAAGACTTTATGTACATAGTTGTAAATACTTGTAAATATTAAGGTTGAGATTTTTTTTGTTTCCTTAATACGTAAGCGGAAATATTGTTAGAAATGGAAGTCATGTAAACCCTTAGGGGACACATTATGAATAAAGAAGAATTATCGAAAGTAGAAAAAACGAAAAACTAAAGGTTTCCTGTATATTTGAAGTTTATTTCTATTTAAAAAATAAAAGATTTGTAAATTCATCATTATAACAATAAGAGGATCAGTCAAAGTTGGTAGGCCTCTAAGTCCAGTTTTTTATTTGATATTTAGATTATAATAATATCTTCTTAAATATAAGCTGTTTGTTCAACTTTCAAGGACGTGAAGCAGTGATCTTAATCTCAAAACTAAACATTGTTAAAAAATATTCATAAAATCAAGGGAAATATTCCTATTGTTAATTTAACTAATTTTGTAAAAGCACTGAAGACGAACTTTTGACAAAAATATTTCTCTTTAGCTTAAAGTGGCAATTCTAATTTAATTCTAACGTCGTTATAGGGCTTATTTTATTCCCTGGAAGATTCTCTGCACATCGCTGTGGTAATTTTTCGCTAAAAAAATTTTATTGATGAAAAATATTGCTGGCAAAAATTACAATTGTATAATTCCGAAAATTAGTTTTTACGTAAAAACGTATAAAAGAGATTCATATAGAATCCTTTACGGAATAATATGGCCCCATACAATATTACAAATTTTCGTCTAATCTCCCTGTCGTCTACTATGTGCAAATTGTTTGAGAGATTGATTAGTGTTGTTGAGATTAGTGTTTTGCGTGTTATTGCTAGAGTCTCTTGTGGTGCCGATCCTGCGCTCTTGGGTATTGTGTATAGGAATTTGGTGAGAGCTTGTCTTGACTGGGGGCTCCCCTCTTTGGCAGTACGAGTGCGTCGGCTCTGAGTATTCTTGATCGGGTCCAGTATCAGACCCTTAGAGTTTTATTGGGCTGTATGAGCTCTACTCCTATCTTTGTACTCTTGGCTGAGGCGAACGAACCCCCTCTTGCTCTGAGAAGGTCATACCTATCTGATCGTTTTCTTCTGAGAAATTTCAGTCGGAGAAAGAATCTACTTTTTCCGAAACTCCAATTAATTGCTGAAAAATGTAACAAGGATGAGGGGAGACTCTGAAGGGGTATGAAATTTAGGAAGTTCAGACTCAGGGCTGATAACTCTGGCCTAGTTTCGTCCTTTAACTCAATTCAAGGGGGGTCTGATGACTTGCGGTAGATCTCTTAGACCCGCATACATCGATGATGGATGGGAGGAGTTACTTCATAGGGTTGAGAGTGACTGCGTTTTGGGTGAACCTATAACGGCATCTGTCGATCCGCTGGGAACATTTGATAGGCTGGTCTCTGTACCCTAGCCGGAAGCCGTTAGAATATTTACTGACGGCTGTGCCTTTTGAGTTCCTGAGAGGGACTATAGTTTTGGGGTTCCATTGCGGGGGGAAGGGGTCCTCTGTCAAGTCCGCGGAGCTTTATGAGATATTTTCTGCACTAAAGTATATTCGGAATGTGAACGTCTCTCCTTGTGTCATTTTTTTGGACTCTATATCTGCGATTAATTGCCTTGTAAGCCGCTTTTCGGACCCCAGGGTCTTGTTTTGACCCGTAAAATTGGGCATTTACTTTTCCAGGCGTTCTCTCGTTGTATGATGGTTAGCTTGTGTTAGATTCTGGCTTACGTTGGCATTGTCGGTAACGAGCTTGCTGATCGCTTGGCTAAAGCTGCATCGTTACTGAATTTTAGTATGAGGTCCGGCTTGCATACTGGTGATGTGTTGCGACTTATAAAGGGTGATTTCGAATTTTGTAAGAGTTGGCTTTGGCCCTACTGTAAAAAGGCCTTTAGCCATAGGGAGTATTTTAAGCGGGTAGGGTACAAATTTAGAAGGCACAAGCTCCCACTTCCGTAGAATGGGTTGGAATCTTCCTGTCGACTGCGATTGCGGGGCTGAGCTGAGTGACCTGTCCCACCTTCTCTTCGAGTGCCCTCACCCTTCTGAGAGCCGGCCTACTCTTTTTGGATTTCTTGATAGTAGGTTTCCGGGCACACCTTCTGAAGAAGCTGACATTAATGATCTTTTATTTGATCCCAGCGGCGAAGTAGTAAGCGAGTTCAGTGGGTTTTTTAGTAACGGTTACGTCATTCTGTAATTTTTGGAAAGAATTGATGAAGAAATTCATAAGAAGCTTTGAAAGAATTTTTCGCTTGATACAAGAAATATCTTCCCCTCCCTGGTGTCCATGCCTTCTCCTCCCTTTCGTACTCTCCGTTCCATTCCTGGTGTTTAATTCGGCCCATCCCTGGTTCATACCTTCCTTTCCCTGGTGGCTACGTTACGATGCGCTTACTTAGTACGTTTGGACAGGTGAACGCGACAGTGCCTAGCGTTATCTTGTGGGTTGAAAATTAAAGTGGCGAGTTGACTCTGCTCGGATTCTTAACATACCCTTGCTTGCATGTGTGTTAGTTTTGGCCATTTCCTGTGTAGCAAGAAGCCACAAATAAGAAGAAGAGGACGACGCGCAGTTTTTTTCCATCGCGAGTGGTAGATTCAAATTCATCTCTGAATTTCGTCCTTGTATTAACCGCTTCAGTGTGAGTTATCTCTCTCGCGTAGCCATATGATTGGCTGTTTCCTGCTCCGTGTATAAGCTCTAGGTGCTCATTTTTTCGGTTTTGTTTCGTCTCAAACTCAAACTTTTAACTAAGTAAAAAGAAGATAAATTAGCATTACGAAATCAAGCGTAAGTAAAACAATATAAATTTAAAATTCATATTTTGTTCAACTTAAAATGTATCTATATATATTTATTTATAACATTACGTGGATTTCGCTTTTGTAAAATATATGGTACGATAAATTGAACGAAAAAATGACTTTTTGGCTAATTGTTAACTTTATGAGTATTTAAACTTGCGTGCAGGTAGTGGCACAATTTATCAAAAATAAGTCGATTTTTCTAAAAATTATTCGACATTTTCTTTGAGATTATCCAAAAATGGTTGAAATCAAAAAAAATGGCGGTACTTTCTTTGTTAAACTTAATTTTCTCAAAAAGAACACTATTTTTTCCTTATCCTTTTTTGTAAGTTGGTACTAATATAGAGATCCTATCCTCGTATTGTATTCAACTGTTTCGTCGACCCATCGTCTTTTTGAAAAGAATATTGATCCTTTTGGATTGAAAATTCATTTTTCAGTAGTAAAAGTCACCTTTTTTGGTTGGAAGAGAATTATTTTTCATTGAAAAGTGGACTGTTATATTTTGCATTCAGAATCCATCCTTTATCTTTGAAAAGTCTAATATTTCATCAAAAATTAAACTATTTATTTAAGCAGTCATCTTTCTTGATTGAGAGTTCATTCTTTTAATTTGAAAATTCTGCAGTTATATTTTTAACTTAAAATTCATCTTCTTTGGATACAAATTCTACTATTTGGTGGAAAATTTTATTATTTTGTTGATCATTCAACTATTTTGTTCAAAAGTCATCTTTTTTAGTCGAAAATTCAAGTGTTTTGTTGAATACTCATCTGTTTGGAAGAAAATACGTTCTTTTGGATTAAATGTACTTTTTGTTGGGTTGATCGTTTATTCTCTTAAATTGAACAGTGTACTATCATATTTAATGATCATAATAGTGTACCTTCTTTAAGTAAACATTATATTATTTTTTAAACATTTTCATTATTTTGTTGACAATTCAACTACTTTCTTTACAAGGCATCTTTTTTGTTGAATATTCGTCTTTCTGGGTAAAAAAATTCATTCTTTTGGATTGAAAATTCATATGTTTTTCGTTGCAATTCAATTCTTTTTAATTGAGAAATCTACTGCCATATGTTGGATTTGGAATACATATCCTTTCAATTAAAATTCTATTGCTTAGTAGAAAGTTTAACTGTCTTGTTGAAAATTCAAGTACCTTATTAAAAATTCATCTTTTTTAATACAAAATTCTTCTATTTTGCTGGTCATTTGTATTCTTGGAAGTAAAACCTGTTCTGTTGGATTGAAAATTCATCTTTTGGTAACAAAATTCTTTTTTGTTGTTGAAGATTCCACTTTTTTGGTTGCAAATGAAACTGTTTTTTATTGAATTTCAACCTTTTTTCTCTGAAAATTCGCTCGTTGTAAGATTTATCTTTCTACATTGTAAAAAAGTTATTTTTACAATCTCATTTTATCGTAATTTAATATTTCGGACTATTAAAACTTGAATGTGAGTTAAGTAGTAAATTAACGATTTAATACTAATTAAGATTATACAGTTACGAAACTGTATAAGTATACACTTAAAAATATTTGACCCAGATAATACGTCGTAAACAGAAAGGAAAAGAAACCGAAAGGAACCTCTACAAAGTACCCTTAAAGACTCTACTGAGTCCCTCTTCGGTTCCTTCTAAAAACACTAAAAAAACAGCATAACTTTAAATTACCTAATATTTCAGCCAATGGCAGTTTTGCTCTGGATTACTAGGAGAATATCATTGGCTGAAATAGCTACTGATTTGACGTTTTGCGCCAAGATTAACGTTGCCATGGGAAGCTACCCTTATTCAATGATTTATCTAAAATATATATAATGATTTTGCATGTCAAATTACGTATCACTTGTTATAATTATATTCAGAAAATTTCTTTAGCGAGTGATGGACAATTCACATCTCTTTTGCCCAAGTACAAGCACAAAGTTTTTTTACGCTCGTGGCTGTGAATTTACACGTAGTGTGTTTTTTTCAGTAGCGTTAGTTTTTTTACACGAGTGTAAATTGGAAGTGCAGGTTGGAAATTTAACTTTTTGGTTACAATAAAACTTCTGAGTTCAAAATTCATCTCTTTTGCAAGGCAACTCAATTATTTGGTATTCAACTCAAGTATTTAGTTAAATAATTAATTTTTTTGTTTAAAGATTCAAATTTAAGGTAAAAAATTAGTTTTTCCTGTTTGAAAATAAACTTTTTTGTTGAAAATTCATCTTTTTGGGGTTAAAAATTGATCTTCTTTGGTTGGAAATTCCACTGTTTTGTTGACAATTGAATATATTCCAAATTAGGAATATGATACAGTAATTTTACTCAAAAGAATTTATTTCTTACACTATTTCCCTTGTTTTTTGAGCATTTTGCATTTCTAGAATTTGATTTATTTGTAAAAGTACCCCGCGCCAAATGTACGCAGTAAATTTCTTGTTATAAAGAATTCTAAATCTTTTTTTTTTGTATTTTTGAACCTGCTTTGTACCTTTACATGTGTTTTAATAGAAAAATACTTATTTTAGTGTTAAATCTTTTTTTTCAAGATTTCTTTGATATATTTGGCTTAAAGTTTTTTTCTGCCGATTAAGTTCACCGGAAAAAAAGCTTTATGTCAACAAACAGGAAAGATTAACGATTTTTGGGTATACAGCATGTTTTTTGGGTGTTTTCCTACCTTGAGCATCCCAACTGGAGAATTTGTATTTAACTGCTATGGTATAAAACTAATTTTAAATAAGCAGAGGAAGCGTGCATTACAAAAACATGTCTTTGAGTTAATTTTGAGGGATGTTTTAACACCCCTTAAACATGGTAACCAGGAAAATGGCGTTCACTAACGAACAAAACTCCTTGGCTGCGGTCACTAAAACAGCATTGGCCTTCCTCTCATGCATGTATGCGGCACTCCTGATTGATCCAAATGAATAGTTTCATACATTAAACATTAAAACTCAATATATTTATGCCAAAGAAGTTTCGGTTTATTTTTACTTTGATTAAACAGCCATATAAGTCTGGACACTTAGTTCTGGGAAACATACAGCGTGTCCCAGAACGAAGTTTCCGGACTTATTTGGCTTTATAAACAAACAGAAAATGAACCGAAATTTCCTTTGGCACAAATGTATTGAAGTCTTCGTTTTTGACTCATGAAATAATTAATCTGGACCAATCAGGAGCGCTTCATACGTGCGTGAGATGGAGGATAACGCTGTTTCATAATCGCTGCCGACGAGGGGATAAGCAGCCGTCTCTAATGCATCGTTGAATTCCCTCTTGCGAACGTATGCGGCGTTGCTGATTGGTCCAGATTAATCATTTAATAACTTAAAAACTAAAACTTCAATACATTTTTGCCAAACGAAGTTTTGGTCCATTTTTGTTTTGTTTACACAGTTACCCAGGTAAAAATGCGTGATGCAGCACGCACGCCACACGGCGTAAGAGCGCGACATGTCTGCAGAAGTGCCGACACAGTATCGGCACGACTTGCAGATCGATCTTAAATCCCCACTGTGCCCGCAAACGGTGTACGCAATGTACCACATAGCATGTGACCTTAGGGTGGCTCTTATTTACTCCTGGAAAAAATGTTTTTGCGATTTTGTTTACGCCACGCCCCAGTTTGGTTCCATTTTATGTAGAAATAGTTCGTTTTAACCCTACAAGTCTACACCGGGGGCCATTGGACCCCAGCGCATTTTCATTTAAGTGTCCCTTCTAGAAAGAGGTCGATACAGATGTCTCCACCCAACGTAAATTCCTTTTAGGTATCTGAGGACAGGTCACATAGGTTAGCGTCGTCAGTTAGCCCTCAGGTGTGAAACAAGGTAGACGCGAAACGTGAGTGGGGGCCATTGGACCCCAGTGTGGACGCAAGTGTAACTTTTTCGTACTGTTGCACTGACTGTGCGTCTGCACAAGAGTAATTTTTTTACATTGAAAATTAAAAAAAAACAATATAGACTATTCCTTTTTACCATTTTTAACTTTTTAAAACAATTGTTTTGTATTTTTAGGACACATTAAATAAAAATAGCGTTTTTGTACGTATGAATTTTCTCAGTTTTCATCCCTCCGAATAATTCAACTTTTTGGAAGGAATTGAAGTGGCGTTTTTTTCTGATTCTCCAACATCTCATCTTGCAAACCCTAGGAGGAATTTAACAAAAAAATAAAAATTAAACTCTATTTCCGTATTTTTTCGATTTTTTGTTCCGACTCTGTTTGCAAAAAATGGTTTAAAAAATATTAAAAAATTTTTTTTTTTAAACTCTAATCTTAGAATGCTCAAAACATCCACAAGAAAATATTATGATCATCACTGTTGACCAAAATAATTTTGTAGGGCGAAGGGCACATCTTAAACTTCATGAGGGCCACTGGACCCCAGTGTGGACTCGACTAGTGCTGAAATATGTGTGGACTTGTAGGGTTAAATTTAAGCTTAATCGGACTAAGAGAAAATGTGCCCCTGGGTCCTTGAAAATAAAAAAAAAAAACATTCAAAAATCAATTTTGTTTATTTATTTTGCAAAATATTAATAATATGCAAAAAAAGCTTAATACGAAAGTTGTAGATCTATTAAAAATGCATATATTTTAGTCTAAAACTTTTTCTTCTATGACTGACTGTTTTCGAAAAAAATGCGAAAAAGTATGCCACGAATAAAGCTACTCCAAGTACTCTAGTAGAGGATAGACTAGGAGTCTTCCATAAAGCACGTAGCACTTTTTCCCTTTTAGTCTGTGTGCTTCCCTGTTTCCTGAGTATTCTTGTTCAAGCGCTACCAAGAGGTACCAATACTCATGTAGTAATGTAGTTGTCCTGAGCAGATGTTCTTCTAAACTCTAAAGGACCCATGATCCCAGCCCACAGTTAACCACCTAGCCACATACCTGACGCAGTTCTCTTTCGGATATCGGACGAGTCAAAATAAATTTTCATGTAAGAATGTTCTCTGCCCGTCTATTACGTCAAAAAGTTTATTTAATAGGATATTACTGTAATAAAATAACTGGAAGTAAATTGCCATCAAATAAAGACGTTTTAAGTGTATTATGTTTCAATCTTCGCGTGGTGAAGTTAAGTTTGCGCGAAAGTGCCAGAGAAGCATTGCAGGAGGTTATTATTTTTTTGGAAAGAGCACGAATTCCAAATTAGGAAAGAAGAAACTGCATTCCAAAATTAGAATCTTTGTATTATATATAGTTTCAGACTCAGCATAAATGTAAAATTTCTTTAATGTGTTCTAATAGTGAGAAGGTCGTCACTTTCAACATTTTCACTCATTTGTTCTCTGATTTTTTATTAGAAACTCATGTTTCTAATAAAATTTTAGAAGTCTGAACAACAATGACATTCTACTAATGTTGATAAGTTACACCTTCTCCACTATTATTATATGGATAAGGATAACTGACTGCACTCTAATGTGTTTCAATAACTTAACTGTCATTCTTTATATCTTCGCACTAATATGTCTCTTCGTACTATATGACCTTATAAACCGGAAACTATATATAATATCAACCAAAGGTCGAAACTGAGGAAACCATGTACTTAGAATCTTTGTACCACGAATGGAGGTAATTACAAAAACACGCTGGGAGAACATCGAAGGCACATAAGAAAAAAGAAGAAAAATTCAAGTCGAAGCTCGAGGATCTTTTCGGCATTGCACATGCTAACGCTTTGTAAAATATGACTAGAGAAGAAGTTAAGAATTTTTTAATGAATCAAAGGTTAAAGGGTCGACAAGGGTTTATGTTCGGAGTCGATTATGAGGAAGTTATAAGAGAAAGAAAAATTTCAGAACGAGAAGAGGCAGCGTTTATGAGAAAAGAGCAAAGCGATCTTGAAATTTAACAACTAAGTGAGTAATGCATAAAAAAATTTCAATTATGCAATTTGCAATACTCCTAATTTTTTCACATTTCAGTTTTTTAATTTCATTTTGCATCATTGAATCTCTTCTTTTTCTTTGAAAGCTGAAACAGCCGAATTGATGTCATCTACAAGCACCAGCAGTTTGGAATAAAGTACAGATATAAATGTATAAGTTGCTGGAAAATCCACTGATAATTTTATGGTACAACCTCGTCTCTCAGAGGATACAGAATTGGAATTTTCGTCACCAAAAGCAAAACGGGCAAGAGGAAGCCTAACACTAGTGACTCCTAAGCTTGCTGCGGCCTTAGATAAATGTAAAATCAGTGACAGGGATGCAGTTCATATTCTGATTGCAACTACCGAGGCACTAGGTAATGATGTCATCAACAGGTAGTCCATTCATATTGCAAGAGAAAAAATACGAGCAGAAAAGGCGACTGTAATGCAAGAGCAGTTCATGAGCAGATCATGAATCTGGGAGGGAAAACGAAAAGGTCAAAGGACACTTCAGTAAAGGCGACGTATCGAATCCTTGATTTTTTTAAAAATACTTTGAAGGAACAGCAGCCTAGAGAGGATTGTAGGGAATTTTTGGAATTAGTAATAATTTTCCTTGGCGAAGTACCACCTCGTGGAGTATTTTTCCGTATTCTAGGGGGCTATCCATCATGCGAGGTGGATGGCAAAAGCTATTTATTGCTTGAAAATTATTCTCTTTTGTCGTGAATTTGTATTAACTCTAGAAGAAGAGACTGCGATCTGCGATATTTGTATTTTTATTGTTAGTGTGAACGTTGAAGCATGGTTTTGTGCGCCTTCCGCTGCTCAAACTCTCATGTATAAAACTTTTTTTTGTTAACCCTGATCATCAAAATGTAAAACTTTTAGCCAAATCTACCAAGGAGATTTTAAGAAGAAAAAAAGGATTTCAATAAAATAAACAATTTTGTATTGAAACACATGTAAAAATTGAAACTTTGATAAGTGTTTGTCTAAAAATGGCACATTTTTCTTACTTTTTTCTTTCGAATTTTTGTCCGGCAGGTTCGAAAAAAATATAAAAAAGTTAGATTTGGAATTTTTTTTACTAAAATCCATTCAATTGTAAATTTGGTGCGGGGTCTTTTACACATTTAAGCAATTAGATTTAATAGCTATTGTAAGTGCTTAATGTAATGTGCATCGTATTGCTCCACGATTGTTTTCCCGTTGGTGTCCTTAACTTATTATTTTGTTAAGAATTAAAATTTTTTCGTTACCAATACATATTGTACCTAAATTTTTCTACATTGACTCATGTCAAAAGGACATTTTCGTTATGATATAAATTAATTGCGTATAAACTTTACTTCAAAATAAGTAAAGATTTTAAATATTACCGGACGGAATAGTATTTTTCTGGTGATTTGGAGACATCATTTTTCATCTTCCTTGAGAGGGTATTAAACATTCTCTGTATATCCTTCCTATATCTTGCTCGCAGTCGCTAAGCCAGAACACTCAAGTTTCTTCAAGTGTGTGTGGTTGGAATTCCTTCAAATCAACATAATAAAGATATTGATTTCAATAAAGAATTCAATAATTATTATGGAATGCTAATATGATCTGAAGCAGATGTCTAACTGTTTTAAAGTAATTGTAGCCTCATATGAGTTTTCTGATAGTAAACGCAAGCAATTTACTTGTATGCTTCAGATGAGGAATGGGATGATGGTTGGAGAGAATTTATTTACGGGAAGTCAGACACGGACGATGATAGTGAGTATGGTCTGCCCGAATCTGTTGAAGAAACACTCGAAGAAAATGACTCATCAGAAGGACTGAGTGCGAACTTGAAGAACGCAAGTTTTTACGACATAATAAATGCGTCGATAATAGTCAGTCAGGCTTAAATTATTCTGATATTTGTCCCGATTGTGGGGCATATGGTGGTACATACACTCATAAAGATGTAAGAAGGAATTGCTACAAATGCGGAGTGGTTATTGAGTTGGAAGATAGCAATTACGTTGATTTTTATGTTACATACATTATATCCGGTGAAATGAAAGCATTGCTTGTAGCAAACGATGAGTATTATGATAACATTGTGAATACAAGAATACACGAAAGCAGTACCTACAATGATATTTACGACGGTCAAGCATACCGAAAATTTGTTGAAAGTCTCGATCCAGAAGACAAGAAACGTTTCGTAATGTTGACTTTTAATACTGACAGTGCCCCCGTATTTGTAAGTTCCACTTTCTGCATTTGGCCAATAGAAATTGTTGTAAATGAGACACCCCTGCATATCAGGTTGCAATTGCTGCCTGCATCTAGGTGAGTGGGTTCCAAATAGTGATCAAACCAGAGGCACCTTGAAGTACCCTACTTTAGATACAGTACCTCCAGAGCGAACAGCGAAGATAACGCTCGATTTCATGATTGAGGAAGTAAATAAAATGCGGAGTGGTTATTGAGTTGGAAGATAGCAATTACGTTGATTTTTATGTTACATACATCATATACGGTGAAATGAAAGCATTGCTTGTAGCAAACGATGAGTATTATGATAACATTGTGAATACGAGAATACATGAAAGCAGTACCTACAATGATATTTACGACGGTCAAGCATACCGAAAATTTGTTGAAAGTCTCGATCCAGAAGACAAGAAACGTTTCGTAATGTTGACTTTTAATACTGACAGTGCCCCCGTATTTGTAAGTTCCACTTTCTGCATTTGGCCAATAGAAATTGTTGTAAATGAGACACCCCTGCATATCAGGTTGCAATTGCTGCCTGCGTCTAGGTGAGTGGGTTTCAAATAGTGATCAAACCAGAGGCACCTTGAAGTACCCTACTTTAGATACAGTTCCTCCAGAGCGAACAGCGAAGATAACGCTCGATTTCATGACTCGACAGACATAGAATCATGAACATTTTGTTCGATGTGATATCTATTTTCGCGAACTGTCAGCAAGCGGTTTCGCTTGTTTATTGTGATCAGATCACTAAATCTCTTAAATTTTTGTCGGCATTCTTTTTTCTATTTATCAATTAGTGAGAGAATTCCTCGCGATATAGTTGCTAGGCAGAGGCGTAGGGACGGTTTTCATTGGGGGGGGGGGGGCATTTTGTACAAGTTTTATATATATATAGATATAGAGATTGCTAATAAAAACATACATACTATACCTACTGCTATAAAAAAGGATTTAATCTTAGCTCATGCGAAGTATCATACAAAGTATTATTGTCAAAAACTTACGAAGAAAAACTTATTTGAAGGTTATAAATT
>JAAAKG020067847.1:0-17478 GCA_010014905.2 Druon quercuslanigerum
GTTAGTTTTGAAGTTCTTGATTAATAAAATAATTTTTTTCTCCAATCGAATCTCTTATTGTGAAATACTGAATCTCTAATCTAACTTTAACAAAATTTGACATGAAACGTATTTTCAAGGATGGAAACGGTAATTTTTGTCGAAAACCCTAAGTTAATAAAACTATATTACTCCATACTGTGTGCATATGACGTAGCAAGATGTTACGACAATGCTTTTCGCATGATGGTAAAATACGACTGGAAACCATAAAACAAATTCTTAACAATGTAAAGAACTGATAACGTGTATCGTTATATTACATGCTTTAAAAGTGGGGCACATTTGAGGAAAAAATGTGTATAATGATGTTCCTTGCGTGGTAGAATAATATTAATATCAAAAAATCCGATTGGCAACTTTTTATAATTAATTAATAGTGTGTAAAAACTTTTTCTCAAATGCTAAAAATATTAACCTGAGTCGAAAATATTTTGTGCTGAAGAATTGAATTACGCAAACGTACCAATGTACGTTTGAAGTAAAAAAGTCTCTGAAAAATCAGATTAAATTTTATTTTATTTTAACACCTACCCTCTAATTTTGTTCTAAATCGTGAAAAAGTAATTTAAATTTTTTAAATTTTGAAGAGAAGTTGAAGCCAACAATTTTTAAAGGATTTGATTTTTTTTGGTTAAATTAACCAGAATTCTGGTTGATTCAACTAAAATAGAGTGTTAGATATGTCCTCACTATAAATTCTGGTTAAAAGTATCAAAAGTTTCTGGTTGACAATTTTCTGATTAATGTTACTGGAAATACCTGTCAATTTAACCAGAAGTTCTGGTAAGTTTAACCAGATATATTTACTAGACAGTTTTCTGATAGCTAAAGAAAACAATGTTCTGTTCAACATAACCAGATGTTCTGGTAAACTTAACCAGATGTTCTGGTAAGCTCAACCATATATTCTGGTAGACATCGATTTTCGACTATTGAATTTCGATACTCTTGTACCTTCACAGAGTCTTCCTAACCCACTCTGAAATTACATATGCCACATTTTACATTTTCCTAAAGAAAATAATGTAACCAAAATTTCCGTTAACAAAGTGCAACAACATTATTCCTCTTCGCTAAAATTTCGTCTCTCTATAATCTATATGTAAATCTATGTATTAATAAATAGCGATAGATATACAACACTCGAAGCAAAAGTAGCATATTGTTGATGTGTTCTGTTTCTGAAACTATATGTAAATGGTATGGAAGTATTCCTGTAGCACCGGTGTTCAGACATAGAAAACGCGCAATTCCTTCTTATAACATAACTAAATTCAACGATCACTATAATTATTTATATTCATATAAGTAAAAATACTATTAGCAAATCACGATTGTTCGAGAATTAGACATTTACGATAAAGCGTCAATTGAAACATCCACAAAAATGACATAAGACAAGAGACAGATTTCTGGAAATCGACACAAGATTGCGACACTTCTGTTACCAGAAATATTAAGCAGAATGGTTTTAACCAGAAAAAATCAACTAGAGTTAAGCAACTATAATTTTTTAGCCATAATTAACCCTATTTTCAGATTCGATTAACTAGAAGTTTTGTAACCAGGCGCGTCTAGTAACTTTATTTAGAACTTTTTTTTTGTGGGTGTAGGGAAGAGATGTAAGGGAAATGGTGAGAAATGCGGAGAAGTAGGAGAGGGAGAGTATTAGCTGGAGAAGCGTTTTCTCACTCCATTTTTTATAGATTTAATAAATGTTATCGAAAAATAAAAATTTTAACTAATTTATCTCCACTATAAAGGAAAATTTCAAAGCCTTATGATGAAAACACGTCTTATTTCTTACTTTAAGTCTCTGCGAATTTAACGTTTTTTTATACAATTTGTATATAAAATTATAACATTAACAAATTTTTCACCACTTAGGGTAAAATACAAAGCAAATTTCTTTAAAAAAAATTAAATTGTAGAACCATCAAAACGTAAAAATTTGTTCTTACAATTTATTTAGAAAAATTAATTTCAAAATTTAATGAAACAGCTTTGTGTATTAGATGCTTCTACACTTATTTCGATTAAGTGTAAGTTCATTACAATTATTTACGGTATGATATTTTTTTATTGTCTTTTTTTAACTTTGCAGTTTATCACAGAATTGTAATAAAAATCTAAACATCTACTTATACATGTATAATTCACTTTTGAATTTTGACTCAAACGTTACATCTTTTAAAATTTTATGAAATCCTCTCAAACCCGTCGATATACTTTGGAATCTTTTGAAATCTTCTAAATCTCTTTAAAGTCCTGTGAAATTATTGGAACGCCTAAAAATCATTTATAATCCCCTAAACCACTATCCAAAATCTAATCTCCCTAAACCACTATCTACTAACCGAAATCCCTTGGAATATTATCAAATTCTTTCAAATCTTCGAAATCTCACAAATATCCTATGACGTCCTGAAAAATTTGCGAAAACACTTCGACAGCTCTTAAAAAATCATTTGGAATCCTGTGACTTCTTTTAAAATATTTCGAAATCACTTTAAATCCCTTAAAAACATTAGAAAACCTTAAAAATTTAGTTTATCCAACGAAAATCGTTTTTAATTCCTTTAAATCCCTGAAAATCTGTCGAATTCATTGAATCTCCTCGAACTCCCTCAAAATCTTTTGAAATTCCTTGACAAAACTGTGATTCTGTTGAAATCTTTTGAATTCATTTAAAATCTGTAAAACCTAGTTTATCCTTATCAATCGTTTAATTTACCCTATAACTTCTGTAATCACTTGCAGTCTTTTGAAATATCTTTTACAATAAAAATAATTGATATATTGCTGATATATTAAGCAAAAATATGAAATCTTACGTAAGAAGAGTTGGCGAGGGGAGGTGTTCGCAAACATCTTGCGAATCCTTAAAATGAAAATAAACCTCACACATAATTAATGGACGATCCTTAATCTTTTTGGGATTCTCTAAAATCGAAAGCCCGGCCAGGATCACGATTTAAACTTCTTTTAAAAATGAAAATAAATCATGCAATCGTTTTTTTTCATAAAATTCGACCACTGCAGAAGGTGCGTGATGAGAAAGAATAACATTGGTGTTTTCTTAGGGCCACCCTAGTGGGCAGTGACAGGCTACAATGACCACAAGTGCTCTCATGCCTCCATTTAAGATTTTAAGGCGTTTGGGTGTTTTGGGCATTGTTGGGTCTATTTCGGGAGCAACTGCAAAGTATAGATTATATAGAAATAGAGAAAAAGAAGTATAGATCAGGGAAAAGACTGAGGTGGTCTTTTTGATGGAAATGATCGCTGTCATTGCTCACCGGGCGTTGACAGGGCGACACACTGGGTTCCGATGTCAACCAGACCGCCGAGCATTGTTGCCCATCCGGAGTAGCATTTGTTACCATTTAGGCAGACCTCACACGCTTAGACCCCCAAGAAGAGAGATGAGAGTACGGGGTCCCTTCGTGGTCCCAAGTTTAGATTTATAACCTTCGAGGTGCGGTACCTTTTCCAACCATTCAGATTTCTGAACCCGCGATTCGACACGCGGAAAGCTCCGGAAAGGAAGGCAAAAAGGTCTATGACAACCTCGGTGGTTATTCGAGTTACCTTTTCTTTAAATAAATGTTTAATGCTAATGGGATTTTTAAACTGGGTTTCTTTCTGGCATCTCGCGAATATTGTAAGGTGGACATTAAAACAATCCTTTGGACATTTTTTTAAAAACTTTTTGATTTAATTACTGCAAATGACAAATTTTGATTTGCAGATAACCATTACGAGGACACCAGTACAAACTGAATAGGGGAGCGGCCCCTATTGTTGTGCGCCAAAAAATGGTAAAAATGAAAATATTTCTTTTAATAACAAATAGGAGAGGCTTCCAATGTAAATATTCACTTCGTACTAGAACAATACCATCTGATTAAAATTGAAAAAGTGTTAAAAAAGTATTAAAAAAAATTATAAATGGCTTATACAATTGACGTGATGAGATTACTATCTCTTTGAATCTTCCTGCTTTAATTTGTCATGTAATACTTTCCCCACTTGTTCAACATTGATCAATATTAGCACTTCAAACGTTTTTTGATTCACCTCTTACTGTTATTCCCACAGAATATGGTAAATATTTATAAACAATTTATATTAAAATTAATTATCTATTGACTATTGTTTTCTAAAATCCCATACAAAGATTTCTAGGTGAAAATTTGAAATATTCTATATCGAGTTCGTTTTGAGAAAATTGATTTATCTGCTTAATTGTTACGAAATAAGAGTATTGATTTGAGAACATGATGAATGTTCCTTAACACATTTCTTAACTGACTTTTTTTATTAATTATGGTTTTCTGATATCCCTTTTTACATAATTTCGTTTAATGGTTTTCGGCAATTCAAAAAAAAATTTAGAATGAACATTAAAATACTTGTTTGGGTGGTTTTTGAAAAATCTTTTTTTAATGTTTTCATATAAAGTATTTTAATAATAGAAAATTAAAAAAAAAATTGCCTTTAAAGGTATCGTGAATCTTACATAATTAAAATAAAGGACAGGACGATTATGTTTTTCTGCTATTTCCCCAGATCCTACCAGAAAATGATGATTTTTCTGTTAAGTTAATGTGAAATAAAGGAAGTCGATTCTTGCCCTAAATTATTGTAAAATAGTAACATTTTCCTATGAAGATATGTCTACTGAATTAATGGGTGCACCTATTAATATTTCATAATGAAAAATAAAATAATCGATTGGGCTTTTTTTCGAAAAAGTCGATTTTTTCTTTTGAAATGATCAAACGTGCCTAAAAAGGCATAGAGAATATTGTTTGAATTAATTTTGACTGTATTTTTTGATTGATTATAGTGGTCTGTTATTTGAAAATAATTTTAATATAACATTAGGATCAAGCGTCAGGTCTCTTTTAGGAGAAGTGCCTGAAGTAATACGAAATGAAGAAATTTACCTTAAAAGTCATCGTGAACGGTGATAAAAATATTTTAGCATTCATTTACAAAAATTATCTTTAGTTTTATTCCTAAATTCCGCAAAGGGATAAAAGTCATTAACAAACATCTCACATCTCACTTTCTCTCCTTTTTTCTTCTCTCTTTTTCATTAAATCCTCCTTTTCCACATAACTTAAATTCATCACTTCATCCTTTCCCTTATTTCAAAATACCTAAAACTCTTCTTAATTCCTAATTCCACAAAAATCCGCAAATGCTACCCTGACCATCAACTTCACTAATGAAATTAGCAGAAGAGGTTGACTTCTGCAAATCAAGGTTTAAGGACACGAAACAGACAATTCGAAGATTCTCTCTCTCTCTCTCTCTCTCTCTTGTCGGTTGAACGAAAAGGCATCCCGCAAAATTACGCGATGGGAAAAAAAGAATAAAAAATGTGAAAAAAAGAAACAAATTCGGTCTGTGAATCCGACGTCTGAGGGCATCAAGAGCTTTTAACCTCCGAGTTCCTACCGACGGAGTTTGACGTGCGTTCACTCACACCTGAGATGCTCTCTCAAGTGAACGCCTTTGCTCGAGATTTTGGTTTAGTCGTGTTCAGTTACTATATTTATCTGAGAGAGCCAAAGAACCGGCAAAGAACGACTGCGGGATTTTAATCTCCGGTGGGCGTGAGCTGGAGGATTAGCTTGAGTTGCCCACACGTCCGACAAACGGATTACAGGAGTGTCAATATCTTAAGGTGCAAGCATTATCCTTGCTGTCCCTTATTTTCTCTGACTTTCTGAGCTCTGACGCAATAAATGAGACAGATCAACTTTTTTGATTGCGATGTTTCACAGCGATCTCCCTATTCATAAATGAGGAATCAAAATTCCTAATGACACTATCAGATCTCAAAATATAAAACGAACGGTACAGCTTCGTTTCAAAGTGCATTTGGTATTTAAAACAACATTTTTCTGTTCAGAAATTTATATTTTTATTTCAAGAGTTAGAAAAAGAGTACATTGTGCAATAGGACAATCAATAGTACAAACAAAAACATCCCTCGTGATTTTGGTTCTAAGGAAATGTCGATTTCCTAGCGTGAATCTTTAAGAGATGTTAACAATGTTAACACAGTTCCCAAAATAAATTACATAACTTATTCTGATAGATGTCTGTTTCGTTGCTTGTTTTTTTAAGGGATGTTAAAACAATCGACTAACATCCACTTGATTTTCCTTCCTTTTCCACACCACGGTGACAATTTTCTATAAGTGTTTTCTCTAAGTCTAAAAAAAAACAACTTGTATCTTTAATAGTGAACTCAAATCTTAAAGTGAGTAATTTCAATTAAAGAAATGTTCTAGATATACAACCGATTATAAAGTCGGCGGTTAATAAAAGGATCATTAATAATTCTTGTGATGCAGTGGCGAGATGAATTATTTGCCGAGTCGTCGATAGCGAGACGGCTACTCGTGTAAAGCGTCCGTTTCTATCGTGTAAACTGTCTCGTGGACACGAGAGAGGAATGTGTCGGCGTAGTATACAGGTTTGTCGTGCGGAATCCTAAAGGCGGTTCAGAAACGGATGCTGTGCTGAGAGTCGCTCGATCGTGGACCGACGAGAATGTGAGGAAAGAGTCAAGAGAGCCATGAGAGCCGAGAGAAAGAGATGGCTTAGGGGTCCAGGGGGCCCATGGGGCCCCCGCGAGGGTCCCGCGGAGATCAAACAGACCGCCTGCCACACGTCCGCAGTGGTTCTCAATCAATGACTCCCATATCTATGTAAACACTTCATGCCTCTACCTAACTTCTCTACACTGAAAAAATGATGTTTAAAAAAGTAACTATTGTGTGCGTTACAATTTTCCTACTTCATTTCAATACATTTCTAGCAAAGACAATTTCGAGCGAAGAGTATAAGGTTTACTATTTTCAATCAGTAAAGTTGATTTTGCAAAAGTAACTTCATCAACTGTTGCAACAACTATCGGCTCATAATTAAATAAACTATATCAGCCTAGTTTTGATTATCTAGTTAAAGTCACATTAAAAACCAGTTTAAACTTGATCTAAATTCTTAGAAAAACCAGTGTTTTTCCATATTAGTTATCAGTTATCAGTTATAAGATATTGGGTTGCAATGTTGTTTTCATTGGTATAGAGCTCAGGAGTCTTTTGCTATCCTTAGAAGTGAATAATTGTAAAGATGGTGATACGTTACCAAGCTATCATCCCTTTTATGGTACCATATATACAAGGTTTTGTTTACTATTCTTAAGGATAATTACATATAGATGGTAAAGAATATTAATTTAATGACAGATGGAACCATCTGTAGATGGTTTTGCAGAAAATGGTAACCTATTCTATGGTGTCATCGTTATGCTATCAATCATTGACACTCATATATACGTAAAGACCGTATCTAATACCATCTTGCAGTTGTTTCTTATTCAATTATCCAGAAATTTTGTACCCAAAAAACAAATATGTTCTTGTTTGTAGGAATGTGGGTACTGCAGTAGCCAGTTGTTTCTTACCAGTTATCATAGTTATCTGTTTTTGCTTTGCGTAACAATAATAAAAGCTAAAAACGCTTCAAATTTTAACGAATTTGGAATAATGTACCACATAGATGTAGTATCATATGATAATATTCATTCTTATCAATTATACCTTGGTATAGAATCTACAAAACCATCCATAGATGGTATTCTTTCTTCAATTGCTGTTGCATTGTAGCGCCTACCTATAGAAAGTATAATATTCACAAACATTGATGATAACGGAGGGTTTGCTGAGATTATCATCTATAAAAGGTGATTTTTTACTGTTCGTTACCGCCCATGGAAGGTGTCATTTACCATAATTAATTAATTGTATATGATTTATATAATTGTTCTTAGATTCTATTTTTAGATCATACCACACAAAAAACATAATTTCCTATCACTTCGATTCTTTAGGACGAACCTCAATACAGAAAAACTGATTTTATTGAATTGGATTTCATTGTTTTACTAAGAAGATTATTCTTTAGTTGATATCTAACTATAGCTTTAATATGACAATCTTTCGATTATGGATACTATACGTAGGTTAAATATAAACTTTATTGTCTATAGGTCATTGAATACAGATTGTAAAATGATAATTCTTGAGGGTGTTAAAGAAATAGATTGACTACATGAATATTCTATAGATTATATCATCATGCATCAGTATACCCAATACTTGATGAGATTTGAATAATGCAAAAATTACTTATTACCAGCTCTAAATGTTGTATAGTATGATATACCATTAAGATTTTGTACATCATCCCTTGATCTATCTCAATACCACCAACTTGCTTAAACTTGCTCACAAGTAGCCACCGTTCTTGACACGAATCAACTGTGAAATTAAGATCCACATCACGAGACAAAGAGGGGAATAAATATGTGAAAATGATAGCGATAGCGAGCACCTCTGGGAGAAGTAAAGTCGTAGTGAGCTACAGTGAAGGTGTCGGTTAGGTATAGGTGTCGGCGAGCGAGCAGGAATGACACGTAGCCTGTGGCTTTCTTATTCCTCCTTATTCCCTTCCTTTGGCTTGGGCCGCCGACGAGGGATTAGCCTAATGGGTCCTGCCGTGGTCCCCCTTTTCCTCCCTCTCCCTATAAACTTCACCCCCTCCTCCCACCCCACCTGGTCCATCTATAGCTCACAGTATATGTTGCTGTGTTCATATGGATGCACACATATTCCTTCAGAAACCAACCACACATTTAAAGCCACATCTGTGAAACAACCGGGCTACTAAGTGATTCACAATCAGGATTATTGATTGTATCGGCGATCGACGATCCGTCGCAAACACTTGAGTCTTAGGATGATATCGGTAGATATAGAGGTGTCTGTGTGAGAAACGCACTCTGAGGATGACAGACTGACAATAATCTGAAGAATAATGGGAGCCAGATAAGGATTTGTGTATATGCGAGGTGAGGTGGTAATTTAATTTTGGTATGGCTGATTCACTTTTGTTGTAAAGATCTTTGCAGGAAGGTCTGGCTCTTCAATTGTCCTAGAATTAATTCATGGATACATGCAGAGATTTGAATTTGCTTAGGTCTTTTAGTCTTCTAAACTATAGGTCATGATGAGATAAATTGCTATTGTATGAAATCCTTTATAGATGGCGTCCTTCAACATCGCCAATTATTTTGATGATTGTGAATATTATACTTTACTAACCTTAAAACAAATTTTTGTTTAAAGATTCCACCTATAAAAGATCTTCTTCAAGATCGATTTTGATGGTGAAGCTTCTTGTTTATACAGAACTTGAAAGCACATTTCATAGTATAGAATGGTTGCGAAATAACTGATTCTGAAGAAGATGCAACTATTAGGAAGATTGAATTGTGATTCACATCTAGCAAATATGATAATCTCATGAACGTCGATCATGCATTGCTGCTGATATTGATTCTTAAGGTCTTGAGGTTTACCGTTGATAGGTGCAATCAATGAGGCACTCAAGATTGAAAGGTGCTCGATTGGTCGAATACATCGCGTGAAAAGATGCGTGTAATCAATTAGAAGGGGGCCCGCGGAGTCAAGAGCAAATATCTCTTCCGAAGCATCGTCATCCAGAAATGTGCTGGTCAGCATCCCTGCTGGGTGCGAAAAATTGAATTCATACAATTACCGACGCGAGCCATTCAATGAACGAAATCACTAATAATGAGCCCAATGCACACCGCCCACCAGATGAAAGAAACAGAAAAGAACCTTATTCTAGATTTCTGTTATCGACATTTATCAACTTCTATGGTCTTGATTCATGATAAATGGACACCCAAAATCTTTGTGGCTGAACAGTTGGTAAAGTTATTTGTAAAGGTTACTGTTAATATAACAGGGACAAACGTGGACAAGAACCAGATGACGGATAGAGGCATTTTCCGCTGAAGATTGTTTCTAAATTATTTAAAATTTTACTCACCACCACCCAGGATGCCATCAATAGTGTAATCCTTTTTTCCATCTTCTCCTGGTCTTCCTCCTCGAAGAAGTCTACTGATAGAACTGACACTCGGAGGATCAGAAAACCCTTCCTGTAAAATTGTGAAACTTAATTTAGGATTTCAAGAAATATTTTAATGATTGGATTTCAGAATATAGTTATATTTCAACCTCGACACATGAATTTAATGATAGAATATTGTGAATCGAACCCACCCACGTGGAATATGTAACAACAGGCTACTGCTCTACAATTTGATCTTATTATTTTCATAGTGGGATGATATTTTCCGTTGCGTTATTGAGGATTATTGCCGCCCTGCATTTCGCACCGTTATCTGTCTTTCCTGCGGGGAGAATTTAAATAATCATCGGTTATAGGATATATGCCTTTACCTGTATATAGACCATTGCATACACTGTGATTTTATATTTAGTCATTTTCTAGATCCTAAACGCTGGTTATTACAATCAAATTTTCTTTTGATTTGCACCCATTTTCACTAATATATATGATGAATTCTATATGAATCATGAATGAAAATTGCACAGTGAAAGGATTTAAATTTAAAACTTTACATTCCGTTTGATTTGCCAATAGTTTTATAAACTTATACCTTACTGAGTGAGTAAATAAACATGTTTTGAATTTTATTTAACTGTCAGTGAAATTGAATCGCTTTTTGAGAATATTTTGGAATGGGCGTGAGAAAATAATTACTTTTACGAGAATGAAATGGCACAGAAAAAGGAAGAAGATAGTGTGCCTTTTATGAGCGAATCGTATGATTTAAGAAATCATGCGAGCGGTAGATGGCTCGAAATCAAAAGCAGAAGTTATCTGCTTGATCAAAGCCTTTATCGATTGAAGTAATCGTTGCTGCCGGTTCAAAAGATAAAGAGAAAGAGATAGTTCAAGAGAAAATTATAATAGGTAGGAAAGAGGGGGAAAACCAGAATAAAGGAAAAATTCGAAGACAACTAAAATCCTTAATTTCATAATGGAACATGCAACTACAAAAAATCTGATTGGCTTTCTTAGGGGATTTTAAATAAGAAATAAAATTCGTAAGTAGTGGCGTCGTCGAGCGATATTTTCCGATGCCAAAACGCTACAACATCGAAATTACATAAACTACGTTTTCATACTGAACGGTTCATTTAATTTCCAGATGTCCTTGAACACAGTTTTTTACATAATTGGAAAACATCATTATTGGGGTAGCACAAGAAAAGATTTTTGTTGTTGTAATATGACACCCATGTAAATAGTTCATTTTTATGCAAAAAAAAATAAAATATAAAAAATCAAAGTATGTCGCATGCCTCTTCCAGAAAGAGATTTCTTCTTATATTTCAAATTATATCTGCGAACACACGAAAAATTTAATTTCTGTTAACGACTAAAACTTGAATAAAAAAATTAAATCCTACATTGCATAGTAATACGCAACTGCAAGAATCCGGTTAAAATTCTTAGTAGATTTTAAATAAGAAATAAAATTCGCAAGTAGTAGTAGTAGAGATTTTCGTACTGAAGGATTCATTTAATTTACAGATCTCTTTGAATACAGTTTTTTTATGTACTTGGAAAATATCAATATTAGGGTAACCCAATAAAAGTTCTTTTTAATGTAATATGACATTTCTGAAAATTCTTAATTTTTATGCGAAAATGATAATTTAACAAAATTAGTTAAAGTAGTTGGAATGTCCCTTTTACAAAGAAATTTCGTTTTATTTTAAATTATTCCTGTGAAAACACAAGAATTTTAATATCTATTACCGACTAAAAATGAAACGAAGAAATAAAGCAATAATTAATGAGAGCAATAAAATACAAACTGACTCAACTTTTTTCAGAGCTCGGATCGGGCCGATTTCTCCCAAGTTGGCACAAAATGTTGGGTTCGTTGGGCGATCGCTGATAAAGAGATAAACAGCATTCCCGAAAAGAGCGAGTAGGTTAATTAAGAATGGATAAAGCAATGTGAATGAAGAGAAAAAAATGTGGAAGAAATTTAAAGGTACAGATGTATCCTATATTATAGACATGCATATTGCATATTGTATAATGTATAGGATGGAATAAGCCATCTATGTGGTGTAAGCTATAAGGTATAAGAAGGTAAGGCAAGCAGCGAGCGTGGCGGGCATTAATACGGCATTTAATGTTGGAAGGGGGCGTTGCTGGGCCTCAGGCCCTTTTCTCCGTCTCTCTTTTCCTGTCATCGCCCGGGACCGACCGCACGTTACCAACACACCACCGGGCTGCCCCGACACAGGGTCGTTATTGTTTCTGAGAGATCCGCGATCGCCGATCCGCCAACGAAGATAGCGATCGAAACTTGGGTTTTGAAAATTGCGCGCGAGTAGAGAAATCGCGTGCCCAACAGGCGTTGCTTTACTGATATTCTATAACTTGATTTTGTATTGCAAAAAATTTGGCAAAAAATAATTGAAATTGTGAAAAAACATGTTTTTTTACTTAGCTTAATGCGCACACTTATTTCGAGAGTTAAATATGTCGAACCTGGAATTTCTTCAGCTTAAATTGAAGAAAAATTCTTATTTTTCTCTCATGAAAAAATGGGTTTCGTAATCTTTAAAACATCACAAAATCATAAAAAATCCCTAAATCACGAAAAAAAAAATTCTGAAAAAGCAAAGTGATAAGATGTTTCTTCTGAAGTCTTTTAAAATCTTTCAAAATCTTCTAAAACCTCTCAAAACATTTTGGAATCGATTTTTATTTTTTTTAACTACTCAATATTTTTTAAACTCTTAATGAAAATATTTGCACTTTTTAATGTCTTAAAAGCGTTAAAATAAAAGATTGTTTTTTTGAAGGTTCCATTTTAGTTCGTTGATATCCAATAGATGGCCAGGGACGCTTTCCGTCGTTTTGAACTACGCATGTACTGATAAGCGTGGACCTATTTGGAAGCAATACATACTCTGAATAATTCTACAGATAAATATTAACATAAATTTTTTATTTTATTATAAACAGATTAAATTGAATGATAGAAATCTCTAACTTCCTACAATAATTTAATAAGAACGTAATTTTGCAATTGTATATTGTATAATTCATACATTTTAAATTGGCCCGCGCTTTTCAGTACATGCGCAGTTTAAATCTTCGGATTGTCAACATAAGCTTAATCTTTATATCAAGTAAAATGAAGGATTGATATTAGTATCATAGTATAATGCTTATTACTATTATTATTATCGCGTGTATTTTCTTCCTTCCTTTACTTTCTTTATTGCAAATTGTCCAGTGCTATATTTGCAATATGTAATATAAAGTAAAAGCTAACTCATTAACTTGTAAAATTTTTTAAAAATAAGTCGAGGTGGAGAATGAGTTTTGTGAAAAAACTCTCTATTAAAACTGATATCCATTTTTTTCTTTGATGAGTCGAATGTAATATACGAGTACATGAAACTGACATTGTAAATGAGAAGTTATACTTTAACAAATACTTTAATTTTAACAATAAATTATTCAAATTCTATAAAAATAACTTATAAAATCAAAGTTTCAATCTAAAACTCTTTATTATTTAAGGAACTTTTACAAATATAAAAAAAAATGTTTGTTCTATTCTTCTGCAGTATCTTCTTTTATAATTAGGAAAATTAATTTTTTTGGACTTCGAGGATTTTTTAAATTATGTATGTGGTAATGTTAAATTATGGTAAATTGAATACACGAAAGAAGATAAACAATATTAACATAAAAGGCAGAGTTTCAGCTCAAGCTGCTTTCCAACAATAAATGTGGTAGTTTATCCGAATTTCCTAGACAAACCAGAAATTTATTATTTATCGTTTTTATTTAATTTAGTATTTAAATATCTTATAAATATTCATATAAGTGTGTTTTTAGTTTTTATAAAATTTTGCTGCTTATTCAATAGTCCCGGAATGAGTTATACTACGAGGGCTGTCCCAGAAGTATCCGACCTACGCTCATGTCTTCGCGCGGAGAAACTCAGGCGACCTCTGGAGGGTACGAACGTCACCAGCAACTCCTAACCTTCTCGTCAGTAGCCCCAGATACCGATAAAACGACTAAGGTTCCGCGCAGTGTGTATTTGTTTACATAGAATTTTTTGTATTCGTCGCAATTCGTTTATTGCTAAAAATGACAGACCGACTCGAACAGCGAATTTGCATAAAATTTTGCTTTAATCTCGATAAAAGTTGTGCGGAAACTATTGAAATGTTGCAAAAGGCCTTTAAAGATGAGTGTATGGGCAAAACACACATGAAAGGGTGGTATAGGCGGTTCAAAAGTGGCTGCACATCTGTTGACAGTAATCCTCGTTCTGGCCGACCCTCGACGGGAACATCGTCGGATAATGTCGAGCGTGTGTGTTTTGCAGTTGAACAAGATCGTCGTTTGAGTGTGAGAGAACTAGAAGATGAACTTGGAATACCAAAAAGTACTGTTTGGCAAATTTTAACTGAGAATTAGGGCATGACTCATGTGTGTGCAAAACTCATCTCGAAACTGCTCACAGACCAACAAAAAAACCTTCGATTAGAAATCGCTCAGGACAATCTGGAAATGATCAATAGTGATGAAAACTTTCTTAAAAAGGTTATTACTGGTGATGAAATGTGGGTTTATGGTTATGATCCTGAAACAAAACAACTATCATCGCAATTGAAGCTTCCATTCGAGCCTCGGCCGAAAAAAGCTCGTCAAAGTCAAAACATCAAGTCAATGTTGATTGTTTTTTCGATTATGAGGGCGTTATGCATCACGAATATGCTTATACAGGCCAGACAATCAACAAACAGTACTACGTTGAAGTTTTGCGAAGATTGTGTGATGCAATCAGGAGAAAACGATCGCAACTTTGGGAAACCGGTGACTGGCTTCTTCATCACGACAATGCTGCAGCGCACGTATCAAACCTTGTGCAGCAGTATTTATTGAAACACAGTGTCGCGCAGCTCCGCCAGTCTCCATACAGTCCCGATATAGCTCCCTGCGACTTTTGGTTGTTTCCTCGATTGAAAATGCCGCTTAAGGGACATCGATTCGACGATAAAGAGACTGTTGAAACTAATGCGACGAATGCACTAAAGGCGATTCCGAAGTCTGACTTTTGAGAGTGATTTAATAAGTGGAAACATCGATATGAGCGTCTTGTTCAATCAAATGGGGACTACTTCAAAGGATGTCACCTCCCGGATGACGAAGAACAAATCAAGCACCGAGAGATCGAGGTAGGTCGGATACTTTTGGGACAGCCCTCGTATACTAGGTTGCGTAAACGTTGAACCACGTACGTGTCGTCTTTCAGGATGACGGAACACGCCCAACAAAGAGTGTGTATCATACTTTTCCAACAATTTGGCCATTCATGCTTGGAAATCATCATTACGGTTTGGAAAGTTTATAGTGAATATTTTACAACTAATATTCAAATTAAAGATTGGTTTAGGCGATCTAAGATTGTTCGCACTTCAGTGGAAAAAGACCCTCACTCTGACAGGCCTCAAACGGATAAAAACAGAACATAAATGTGGAAGTCCCCATACAGTCCTGACCTGGCAACCAGAGACTTCTGGTTGTTTCCCAGATTAAATTATTATCTGAATGGATAATTATATCAAGACGCAGTTACGCTAAAACAGAATGCAAGGAAGCAGATGTTAGCTTTTCCTAAACGATACTTTAAGGAGTGATTCCAAAAGTGGGAGGATCGCTGGAAGAAGGTTGTAACCTTCTTCCACATGTAGCTTCCAAAGGGGAGTACTTTGAGTAGATCATTTCTATTGGCCAGAATTAACTCTTACTCCTGGTACATCACAAGGTCGGATACTTTCTGGACAGGCCTCATACTTTTTATAAGACAAATTTTGTCCGTGTGGTTATGAAAATATAAAACGTTGTGGTAAAATACAAAATAATAATGAAAGCACAGAGTATTTCCGGTTGTGTTGTAATTTTTCGAAAATCTATAGAGCAAAATGTACAAGATTATGTGGGTGTAGGCGGCGGGTATCGTATTAGAGGACACTCGAGTTGCCCCAGGGTCCTCACGTATCCCTACTCTCCTCGTACTGCCTCGTGCACAATATTAAAAAGCTCCATTCAGTGTGATCGCAGTGTGAGATATAAGTACCTATGCAAGACGTTCAATTCGATCGAGGGGTCAAACGTTGGCCGGCGGTACTCACGGATATAGAAAATATAATGCGCCAGGACGAATACATCAAATCGTCCCCGGGGTTGCTTGTTGCAAGGAAGCTGCGCAGTGTGCACAACTGCGATTAAAGATTATAAAGTGACGTTATGAAATAAAAAAGAAGAAAAAACATTAAATTTCTGCTACTAAAATCTCCATCGAATATCTCAGTATCTTATACGGAAATTCGTCGCCTCAAGCCACTTATACATATTACTCAGGTGTGACCTTAAAATGCACGATTGCAAGATTGCAACATTCTATATAAATTGCCCGAAAATCTTCGCTCGTAAATCAAAATTCACCTTTTTATTTTTATTTACGGTCAACGTCACAAGCGTCGTAAAATGTATGTAAGAATCTACTAAAGAATCAGTCAAAACTACTGATAACTATCTTAAAAAATGTGGTGCAATGATTGTTGTTGAAATCGCTTTTTTACCGTTGCGGGGTTAAATACAATTTAGCAAATTATCTATTAAATTATTGCAAACATTATAAATGTTTGGTATTAGTACTTTTTGCTCATAATCATTTTTTTTTAATTCAAACAGGAAAAGCTAAATTGTAAGTCCACTTTTTGACGAAATTGAGTTTTCTTACAAAATCGTACTTTCTTGCTTTCTTACGTGTTAAAAATTGTATCCTCAAATGTAGTATTTTATACATGTATTCAAATACTTTATAAACTGAAATTCGTCAATTATTATAGGATTTTTACAATTATTTCACAACTGGAAACATTATGATAAAAATTAGAAAAAATAATTATATTTCAGATAATTTTTAACAATTTATTTACTTTTTTGTTTGTAATATTAAGGAAAGCTGAACAGTGCTAAGTCCATCGACATTTTCATTACATTTTTACATGCGCATGTAGCCTTATCTGTATATTTTAAAGAATTTTTTAAAACCGATCCAACTTCAAAAGGCTTATTTTTACTTCTTCTGTAAAATTAGGTTGAGTGATCCTTTAGCTTTTCTGCTTTTATTCGATTTTTAAAAGTTTTTAACTTATTTAACCGGAAATTGTCTATTTAAATAAAAAACAACAATAAAACTCTCTATTTTAAACAATATCAGATTATGTTGTTTAGCGGTCACATGAAATTTGTATTTTAATGCCTGGCGAGGGGGGGGGGGGGGGGGGGCCCCCCCGGGGCTGGGTTTTTTTAAACCAAAAAATAAAAAAAAAAATTCCATTTTTTCAAATTGGAGGAAATTTTTTTTTTTGACAAAAAATTTTTAAAGTTCGA
>JAAAKG020067858.1:0-17478 GCA_010014905.2 Druon quercuslanigerum
AATGTTAAACAAAATAATTAAATCTTTATCCAAAGAAATTAATTTTGAAACAATAATTTTAATTTTCTAACAAAAAAAGACAAATTTTCAACAAAATACATGAACTGTTAACTAAAAGTAGATTAGTCAAATTTTCAGTTAAAGATATTAATTTTTAAGTATATTATATTGTGAAAAATATTTGACAAAAAAGTTGAAATTTACCCCCGAGACTACGAATTTTCTACCAAAAAGTTAATCTTCGAACAATTAGTTATTTTTTTAAATTAATTATTTACTTTTTAACGAAATAGTTGAATTTTCTATCAAAATAGTTGCATTTTGAAACCAAAAAATATGGTACCTACGAATACATTAATTTGAAAACCAAAAAGACGACTTTTCTACAAAGAAGTTGAATTTTTAAACCGAAAAGATGAATCCTTAACCTGATATTTCAAGCAAAAACTCTTTAAATTTTAAAAAACTTGAATTCAACAAAAAAATACGAATTTTCAACAAAATAGGTGAATCTTTAACCAAAACTAATAAATATACAACCAAATAGTTGAATTTTAAAAATTCAAGTAGAAAAGATATCCAATTAAAAATAAAATTGTTATATTTTCAATTTAAAAAAAATGAAAGAAAACTGGTTAAATTTTCCACTGTAAAGTTGAAATTTTAACTAAAATGACGAATCTTCACAAAAAAATTATTTTTTACAAAGTACTACAACTTTTAACCACCTGCTTGAATTTTAAAACACAAAAGATTTTAATTTAAATCAAAAGCAAGTGAACGGAATGCAAAAATACAATTTTTCAAAAAATAATTAAGTTTTCAACGAAAGAGATAAATTTTAAACGAAAAAGAGATTTTTAAGCAAAAATATTAAGTTTCTACCAAAAAGTACGATTTTTCAACTGAAAAATAAGATCAATTTTTAAGTAAAAAAATTATCTTTCAACCAAATTGCTGAATTTTTGAAAAAATATGAGTTTTTAATCGAATATTTACATTGTGGTTAAAACTTGTACTATTTCGTTAAAGATTTAATTATTTTCTTGAAAATGCAACCAGTTTGTTAAAAACTCATATTTTTTCGTCAAAAATTCAAAAATTTGATTGAAAGTTGTCTTGCTTTGTTGAAAATTTATATTTTTCGTTCAAGATTCATTTATCTGCTGGAAAATCTAGCTATTTCATTGAAAATTCATTTATTTTTTGATTAAAAATTAACTTTTTTTAAGCCAAACATTGAACTATTAAATTCGTTGTTGAAAATTTAACTATTTGGTTAAAAAATAGTCTTTTTTAGTTAAAAATTCCCTTTTTATAGTAAAAAATTTAATATTTTCAGTTAAGCTATTTTTGATTTAAATTAATTTTTTTTTTGCCTAAAATATCATCAATTACACGTTTTGTTAATAATTCATTCGTTTTTTTTTTTTGAAAATTCAACTACCTGGTTGAAAGTAGAATTATTTTATTCAAATTCAATGTGTTTTATAAATATTTATCATTTTTTTTTAAAACCCATGTTTAGAGTTACAAATTTAACTAATTTTATCACTGAAAATATAGTCAGTGCATTATTGGTAAAAAAATTATATTTTTGGTTAAAAAATTGCCTTTTTTGTTCAATTTCAGAAATAAAATATTGAATTTCCTGCGAGATTTCTACCAAAAAATATGAATTTGAACTAAAAAGTTTTGTTTTCAACCTAAAAATGTGTATTTTCTACGAAGATAGTTCAATTTTCAGTGAAAAAATTAATATTCAACGAAATATTTAAATTTTTCAGTTGAAAAAATAAAACTTTTAACTAAAATGATGCATTTTTAACAAAATAGTTTAATTTTCAACCCAAAAGATTAATTTTCCATAAATAAGATCAATTTTCCACAAAAAATAAGTTAAATTTTTGGTGTGGAAAAAATAATTTTTAATAATTTTGATCATAAAGAAAATTTTAACTAAAAAAACCGAATTTTCAGATAATGTAGTCAAAAATGTAGACAAAGAAATTAGTTTTTAATCTCAAGAAGTTTTCATCTCAAAAAGATCAGTTTTGAACAAAAAATGAAAAATTTAATTTTCGATTAAAAAATTTTTTTTAACTAAAAAAGATCAATTTTCCAACAAAATTCGAATAATAATAATAATTTTCAGTTAAAAAAATTACTTTTCAACTGAAAAACCTAAATGTTAAACAAAACAGTTACATTTTTAACAACATAAATTAATTTTTAACCCAATAATTTAATTTTCAACTCAAAAAGATCAATTTTGAACAAAAAATGGAAAAAATAAAATGTCAACAAAGAAAAAATTAATTTTAAAATAAAAAAGATAAATTCCTAAACAAAAATGGAAGAATAATCATTCATAGTTTAAAAATTACTTTTCAACTGAAAAACCTGAGTTTTAAACCAAATAATTAATTAAATATTCAACCAAAGAAATTAATTTTTAAAAAAATTTTAACTTTGAACCCAAAAGATTAATTTGCCGTAAATAAGATCAATTTTCGACAAAAAATAAGTTAAATTTTTAGTGTATAAAAAATAATTTTTAATAAATAAAAAAACTATTTTTCAACAAAAAATATGTATTTTCAACGAAGAAGATTAATTTTCCATAAAAAGACTAATTTTAAAGAAAACATTTCAATTTTGAACAGCGAAAAGATTGTTTTTCAGCTGAAATCGTGAATCATAAAAAAAAAGAATTTTTAACTAAAAAACCGAATGTTCCGACAATGTAGGTAAATCTTTGAACAAAGAAATGAATTTTTAATCTTAACAATTTTTCATCAAAAAGATGAATTTTGAACAAAAAATGGAAAATTTAATTTTCGATTAAAAAAATTAATTTTCAACTAGAAAAGATAAATTTTCAAACAAAATTCGAAAATCATAATAATATTATTCAGTTTAAAAAATTACTTTTCAACTGAAAAACCTTAATGTTAAACAAAACAGTTACATTTTTAACAAAAGAAATTAATTTTTAACCAAATAATTTAATTTTCAACTCAAAAAGATCAATTTTGAACAAAAAATGGAAAAATTAAATGTCAACCAAGAAAAAATTAATTTTAAAATAAAAAAGATAAATTTTTAAACAAAAATGGAAACCCTGAATTTTAAACCAAATAATTAAATGTTCAACCAAAGCAATTAATCTAAAAAAAAAATTTAACAAAAAATATGTTAAATTTTTAGTGTAGAAAAAATAATTTTTAATAAATAAAAAAAACTAGTTTTCAACCAAAAAAATATATTTTCAACGAAGAAGATTAATTTTCCCGCAAAAAAAAAATTAATTTTGAACAAAACATTTCAGTTTTGAACAGCGAAAAAATTGTTTTTCAACTGAATTCATGAATCAAAAAAATGAATTTTTAACTAAAAAAAAAACGAATGTTCAGACAATGTAGTTTAATTTTTAAACAAAGAAATTAATTTTTAATCTTAAGAAATTTAATTTTTGATTTAAAAAATTAATGTTCAACTAAAGAAGATAAATTTTCAAACGAAAGTCGAATTATAATAACTTTTAGTTCAAAAAATTACTTTTCAACTGAAAACCCTGAATTTTAAACCAAATAATTAAATGTTTAAATAAAGCAATTCATTTTTAACCAAATAGTATAATTTTTTACCAAAAAAATACAAATTTTCAACAAAATAAATGAATTGTTAAACAAAAATATAGTTAAAGATAATAATTTTTAACTAAAATGATAAATCTTTTGTCAGAAAAATAAAGTTTGAACCAAATATTTGATCTTTTAACCCAGGATATTAATTATCTACCAAAAAGAAAATTTCGATAAACTTTCTTAATTTTTAACAGAAAAATTGATTTCGAAACAAACAGATGAGTTTTAAACTAAGAAGATTAAATTTATACCAAAAAAGATTAATTTTCAACAAAATAGATAATTTTGAAATATTGAATTTCCTGCGAGTCTTCTACCCAAAAATAACATAAAAATATGCATTTTTTACCAAAATAGTTAAATCTTCAGTGATAAAATTTATTCTCAACGTAATATAACTAAAATAATGAATTAATTTACATTTTTAGTGCAAAAAAATAATTTTTAAGAAATAAAAAAACTAGTTTTCAACCAAAAATATATATTTTTAACGAAGAAGATTAATTTTCCACCAAAAACGATTAATTTTGAACATAAAATTTCAATTTTGAACAGCGAAAAAATTATTTTTCAGCTGAAATCGTGAATCATAAAAAAATGAATTTTTAACTAAAAAAACCCGAATGTTTAAACAATGTACTTAAATCTTCAAACAAAAAAATGAATTTTTAATGTCAAAAACTTTTCATCTCAAAAAGATCAATTTTGAACAAAAAATGGAAAAAATTAATTTTCAACTGAAATAGATACATTTTTAAGAGAAAAATTAAATACTAGTAATAATGTTTAGTTTTAAAAATTACTTTTCAACTGAAAACCCAAACAGTTTAGTTTTCTACAAAAAAGAGACAAATTTTTCTCAAAATACATGAATTGTTAAACCAAAATAGAGTAGTCAAATTTTCATTAAAGCATATTAAATTTGATCTAAAATGATAAATGTTCCGTGAGAAAAATTAAGTTTGAACCAAATAGTTTAACTTTTAGCCCAGAAGATTAATTTTCTACCAAAACGGAAAATTTTGATCAATTTTTAACAAAAAATATGTCATTTCAAAGAAGAAAATGAGATTTCAACAAAAAAAGATTAAATTTATATATAAAAACGATTAATTTTCAAAAAATAGATAATTTCGAAGAAAAAAATCTCTTTCAACTGAAGTGATGAATCATAAACAAAACCACTTAAACCATTAAATTTCCCGCGAATTTTCTACCCAAAAATATGAATTTGAACTAAAAAGTTTCGTTTTCAGCCTAAAAATATGCTTTTATTTATTTATTTCTGAAAATAGTTGTTTTAGTTAAAACTTACTTTTTTTTTTAAACTAAAAACTTTACTAACCCTTTTTTTTGCAAATTTGTATTGTCTTTGATAATTAAAAATTTCAGAAATCTATGAATTCTTGTAGTTACATTAATTTTTGTTTTCGGAACATTTTAATTTCGTTACTTAACACTTTCGGCGATTTGAAATTTTGGTAAAAATTCATCTTGTGGGTTGAAAGTTTAACTATTTGGTTGAAAATTAATTTTTTTTATCATTGAAGTTTCATTAATTTAATTTCAAAAATTCATTACCTTTTTTGAAAATTTAAATTATTCGTTGAAAATTAATGTTTTAAACCGGAAATGCAAATATTCCACGTTTGATTAAAAATTTGTCTGGTTTCAAAGTTTCAAAAATTGGAAATTTATTAATTTTTCTAGTGAAATTATTTTTTACTTTTGATATATTACAATTTCTTTGCTGAACCTTTTTCAGAACTTTATTTTTCTTCGACAATTTAAATTTTTTTTCTTTGTTGGAGATTTATCATTCAGGTTAAAAATTTGTTGTTTTTTAGCTTGGTTTTTTTTTTTTAAATGAAAATATAACTTCCATTTTTGCTTTAAAATTTATCTTATTTTTGACAATTCGAAATTACAAGAATCTGGTTTCAAAGTTTCGGAAATTTGTGACTTTCTAGGTAAATTCACTTTTACTTTAGAAATTTTTTAATTTCTTTGCTAAATATTATCGGTAGCTCTCTTTTTTTTGGTAACTTGACATTTCGGTAAAAATTAAATTTATTTTGTTAAAAATTGACTTTGTTTGTTTAAAAATTCGTTTTTTTAAAAGTTGTGAATTATTCTTTCAAACTCAAATGCAGCTATAAATTCCATTTTTGCTTAAAAACTAATCTTGGTTTTCGTTATTAGAAATTTCGGGAATTTATTAATTTAAAAATTCTGTTTTTAATGTTGCCGAAATTTGGGAGTTTTTCTAGTTCCATTAATTTTTACTTTTGGAATATTTAAATTTCATTGATAAGGTACTTTCATTTTTTTCAATAATGAAACATTTTTGTGGCAAATTCATTTTTGGGTTGGAAATTATTTCTTTAGTTGTATTATTATTTAATAAAATAGTTCAATACTATTTTTTTGAAAATTAGTTTTTTTAAACTGAAAACATGTATCTTGTCTTGCCAATTAGAAATTTTATGAATTTATTAATTTCGGGATTAAAAAAATCTGGTTTCAAAGTTTCCTAATTTTTCGAGGTAAATTCACTTTTGATTTTGGAATGTCAATTTCATTGCTAAATATTTTCGGTAGCTTTTTATTTTTCGGTAATTTGAAATTTCGATATAAAATTAAATTTTCTTTGTTAAAAATTGTTTTTTTGTTGTTGCAAAGTATATTGTACAACTAAAAAAATGTTACTATTCCATTTTTGCGTCAAAATTCATCTCTTCTTTGATAATTAGAAATATACTCATTTGGGTTTTTTTTTAAATATGGTTACAAAGTTTCTGAAATTTCTTATTTTTGCTAGGTAAATTTACTTTTACTTTCGGAATATGTCAATTTCTTTGTTGGATAATTTCAGTAGCTTTCTTTTGTTTTTGTAACTTGACAATTCGGCAAAAATTCAATTATATGTTTAAAAATTAATTTTTTCGGTTAAAGATTAATCAATTAGGTTAAAAATTCTTTTTTTTTAAGTTTGAAATTAATTTTTTCAAATGAAAATGTAACTTCAAATTATGTTTTTAAATCTTTTTTCTGGCAATTATAAACAGCAATTTACAAACTTCGGGATTTTGAAAATTCTAGCTTGAAATTTTCGAAAATCTGAAATTTCTATTTTTTTCAAGTTTAATTTACTTTTACTTCTCGAATATTTTCATTAAAAAATACTTGCAGCACTTCTATTTTTTTCTGTAACTGGAAATTTCGGTAAAAAGTTCAATTATGTGGTTAAAAATTCGTTGGTTTAAAAAAACTATTAATGTACGAATAAATTCCATATTTTTCTTGCAAATTTATCTTGGGTTTTCGCAATTAAAAAATTAAGGAATTTACTAATTTCAGGATTTTAAAAATTCTGTTTTTAATGTTTCGAAAATTTATGGGTTTTTCAAGGTCCGCTAATTTTTACTTTTGGAATATATTTAAATTTCGTTACTAAATAATTTCATTATGTTTCATTTTTGTCAGAAATTTGATATTTTTGTAGCAAATTCATCTTTTGAGTTGAAAATTCAACCATTTGTTAAAGGATTTTTTTGTGCTTGGAGATTTTAATTTTTAACTGTTTTACTGAATATTAATTTTATTTAACTGAAAAACTGTAAATTCCACTTTTTCTTTAAAAATGATCTTTTTTTTTTTGGCAATTAGAAATTTTAGGAATCTACTAATTTCGAGATTAAAAAAAAATCTAGTTTCAAAGTTTCAGAAGTTTTCTAGGTAAATTCTCTTTTTTTTTGCAACTTGATATTTCGGTAAACATTTAATTATTTGGTTAAAAATCGATTTTTTCGTTTGAAGATTCAAGATTTAGGTTGAAAATTCTTTTTTTTTTAATTGGAAAGTATTTTTTTTAAATGAAAATGTAACGAAAAATTCAATTTTAGCTTGAAAGTTTAACTTGGTTTTTGTAATTAGAAATTTTGGGAATTTACTAATTTCAGGGTTTGGAAAATTCTGTTTTTAATGTTTCGAAAATTTAGGAGAGATTTGGTTAAAAATTCATTCTTTTGTTGAAGATTCATAATTTTAGTTAAAAATTAATTTCCTTGCTTGAAACTTTAACTTTTTTTTTGAGAATTAATCTTCTTCCATTTTATCTTTATAATTTATCTTGTTTTGGCTATTAGAAATGTTAAGAATTTACTAATTTCGGAATTAAAAAAAAATCTGGTTTCAAATTAATTTGAACTTTCTTTTCTTTGTTAAAAAATTTCTAGGTAAATTCACTTTTACTTTCGGAATATGTCAATTTCTTTACTAAATATTTTCGGTAGCTTTCTTTTTTTATTTGGACTTAAATATTCGGCAACAATTCAATTATTTAGTTAAAAACTAATTTTTTCGGTAAAAAATTCAGCATTTAGTTTACAAATTCTATTTTTTCAGTTTTAAATTATTTTTTTAAACTGAAAGTGTAGCAATAATTTCCATGTTTTCTTGAATATTTATCTTGTTTTTGGAAATTAGAAATTTCAGGATTTTGAAAAATCTGGTTTTAATGTTTCGGAAGTTGATAAATTTTTACTTTCGTAATAATCAAATTTCCTCCCTAAATATTTGTGGTAATTTTTTTTTTGTAATTTGAATTTTTGATGGAAAATTGTCATCGTTTGTGTTGGGAATTTAAGTATTTGGTTAAATATTTACTTTTCTTGCTGCAAATTCATTTTATTTAAAAGTTAATTTCATTTGTTGAGAATTTAATTTTGGCTGAAAATGAAAATTTAGCTTCAAATTTTGTCTGAAAATGTATCGTGTTTTTGGCAATTAGAAAGAGGAATTTACTAATTTCGGGATTTTGAAAATTATGGTTTGAAATTTTTGGAAATCTGAAATTTCTGATTTTTTTAAGTTGAATTAACTTTAACTTTCGGAATATTTCAATTTAAAAAAATACTTGCAGTAGTTACATTTTTTTTGGTGCCTGGAAATTTAGGTAAAAAGTTTAATTATTTGGTTAAAGATTATTTATTGTTTGTTAGATTCATTGTTTACGTTAAAAATTCATTTTTTTAAAACTACAAATGTACCAACACAATTCATTTTTGCTTGCAAATTTATCTTTATTTTCGTAATTAGCAATTTCGGTTTCATTTTTGTAACAAATTCATATTTTGGGTTGAAAATGCAACTATTTGGTTAAAAATTATTCATTTTAGTTCAAAAAATTAATTTTCTTGGTAAAAAATTAAACTATTTTTATTGAAAATTAATTTTTTTTCACTTCAAAATGTAACTATTCCATTTTTGCTTCAAAACTAATCCTGGTTTTGGTTGTTTTTGACAATTAGAAAATCACTAATATCAAGATTTTTTAAAATCTGTTTTGAAAGTTTCGTAAATAAGAAGTTTTTGAATGTCAGCTTCTTTAATAAATAATTTCGGTGGGTTTCTTTTTTTTGATAATTTGATATTCTGGTAGAACATTCAATCTTTGCATTAAAAAATCCGTCTGATTTTTAGTTGGAAATTATATTTTTTAACTGAAAATGTGGCAATAAATGCCATTTTGCTTGAATTTTTTTTATAACAATTAGAAAAATAAGGAATGTAAAAACTATGGGATTTTGAAAAATCAGTTTTTAATTTTTCGCAAATTTATCAGTTTTTTTAGTTCCATTAACTTTTACTTTCGGAATATTTCTTTTTTTTATAAATATTTTCAGTTTTTTTCGGTCACTTAAATTTCGGTAAACAATTCATTATTTTTTGAGGATTCATCATTTTAGGTAAAATGTCGTATTTTTTAAAGTTGAAAATTAAATTTCTAGACTAAAATTGTAACTACTTCATTTTTGCTTTAAATTTCTCTTGTTTTCCGCTATTAAAAATTTTAGGAATACTTCAGTTTTTTTGCTTTAGTTTTGTCGGTTACTCAAAATTTCTGTAAAAAAGTCATTTTTTATTGTTGAAAATTCATCATTTAGGTTAAAAATTCTATTTTTAAGTTGAAAATTATTCTTTTAAACTAAAATATCGAAACAAATTTCATTTTTGCTTGAAAATTGATCTTGATTTTGGTTATTAAAAATTTCAGAGTTTCGAAAATTTAAGAGTTTTTCTAGTTTCATTAACTTTTACTTTCGGAATATTTAAATTTTTGTTAAAAATTTAATTATTTTGTTGAAAATTTATCATTTTAGCTCAAAATTCATTCCTTTAGTTAAAAATTATTTTTTTAAGTTAAAAATGTAACTTTTTCATTTTTGTTTTCAAATTTAACTCGTTTTCGTAATTTACTGACTTCAGGATTTTGAAAATTCTATTTTTAATATTTCGAAAATTTGAACTTTCTTAATTCTTTTTAGTTAAATTAACTTTTAATTTCGGAATCTTTTAATTGTTTGCTAGATATTTTCAGAAGTTTTTATTTTCTTCAACTTGAAATTTCGGTAAAAAAAGTCATTTTTTATTGTTGAAAAATCATCATTTAGGGTAAAAGTTCTGATTTTTCTTTAAAATTTATCTTGTTTTTGGCAATTAGAAAATTTAGGAATTATAAATTTATCATTTAGGTTCAAAATTATTCTTTTAAACTAAAATATCGCAACAAATCTCATTTTTGCTTGAAAATTGACCTTGATTTTGGTAATTAAAAATTTTAGGATTTTGAGAAATCTGGTTTCAATGTTTCAGAAATTTAAGAGTTTTTCTTGTTTCATTAACTTTTACTTTCGTAATATTTAAATTTCGTTACTAAATACTATCGAGAGTTTTATTTGTTTTCGTTAATTCGAAATTCTTGTAGAAAATTCATCATTTTAGCTCAAAATTCATTCCTTTAGTTGAAAATTATTATTTTTTTAGCTGAATTTATTTTTGTTTTAAAATTTAACTTGTTTTCTTAATTTAATGATTTCAGGATTTTGAGCATTATATTTTTAATGTTCCGAAAATTTGAATTTTCTTAATTCTTTTTAGTTTAATTAACTTTTAATTTTGGAATATTGTAATTTTTTGCTAGATATTTACAGTAGTTTTATTTTTCCCCTCCAACTTGAAATTTCGGTAAAAAAATTCATTTTTTTTAAACATTCATCGGTTAGTTTCAAAATTCGTTATTTTAGTTGAAAATTATTTTTTTAAACTAAAACTGTATCTAATTCCATTTTTGCTTTCAAATTAATCTTGCTTTCCGCAATTAGAAATTTACTAATTTCTGGATTTTAAACATCTGGTTATAAAGTTTCAGAAAATTGGGATTTTTTCAAAGTAAATTCACTTTTTACTTCGAAATATGTCAGTAAAAATTCCATTTATTTTTGGAAAATTTATCTTACTTTTGGTAATTTAAAATTTCCGGATTTTTAAAAGTCTGGTTTCAAAGTTTCGGAAATTTCTTCATTTTTCTAGTCCCATTAAATTTTACTTCCTGAGTATTTCAATTTCGTTACTATTATTTTCAAAAGTTTAATTAAATTTTTCAGAAAAATTACAATATCTCATATCGTTTTAGCTTCTTTGAGATATAAAACTAAATTTAAAAAAATTGACTAAATTGACTTGAAATTGAATAATTTTCATAAAAAACGACAATAAAAAACGTCCGAAAAATACTAAATCCAGAAATCCTGGAATCAATCGCCTAATCCGAGTTTCCCTCGAACCTTTTATTAATGATTAAACCTAAATAAAGGAAAAAGAAGAAGGCCGCTGTAAAATAAATGAAAAAAATCACAACTGGTCTTTTATCTTTTTTTTATTGAATCCGGGAGTAAAAGCTGAAACACAAAAGGAAATACACAATGAGTAAATATTTTCTAAAATAAGAAGTAAAAATCATGATTTTTTATTGGGGTTGTCTCCCCAGTGGCGAAAATTTTGGCCTGTAAAATCAACCAACATGGTGGTAACATAGCGACACGTTGGTTAACTTTTTCCAGGTGGATGGGATGCCAACCCCTACCAAGAGCCCAAAACCCACGCTTTTTATTGAAAAAATTAAAATCGATTCATTAAGAAACACTTCAAAATCAATATGCAGGATGGCTGAAAAACCTCATTTTGAATATTTCCCGATTTTCCCCCGTTATAATATTTAAAGAACAAAATTCAAATTTGATAATATTTTTAATACGAAATATTTTATAAATTCAAAACGATTCAAAAGAATTTGATGAATTGTCGAAAAAAATCAAGGTGAGTTTAAAAGGCTACAGTTTATTTTAATAAATAACAAAATATTCATAAAACATTAATTAATTTGCAATTAAAATTATTTTTTTATTCATAAAATAATTGTTATAATAAACAATATTGATATAGATAAAATTATTTAAAAAGGATGAATTTAACAAAGAAATCATCAAACCTTGTGAAATCCCTTCCAATTATTGAGATGAATTTGGAAAAGTTGAATTTTCAATAACCAAAAGAAAACAAATTTTGTAAACAAAATAATTCCATTTTAATAAAATGTTAAATTTTTCCCATCAGGTATCAACTTTTAACTAAAATGTTACATTGTCAACCAAAAAGATGAATTTTCAAACAAAGAAACAAATAATTTTTTACATTTTAGAATTCTCCGTTTATCGAAAAGAAGAATTTGTAAACAAAAAAGTTAATTAAATACCGAATAAAGAATTTTAAATAAAATTCAAGAATTCGAAACCAAAAAGTTGGATCTTTGAATAAAAAGGATTGAATTTTAAACAAAAAGTTTCATTTACAATAAAAATAACGAACTTTGAAGAAAATTAAAGAATTCTGAACCAAAAAGTTGAACTTTAAACGAAATTGCATCAATTTAAAAAAAAACGTATTTGTAACAAAACCAAAGAGATGAATTTTTAACTCAAATTATGAATCTTCAACTAAAAAGATGATTTTTCAAAAGAAAAAATTAATTTTCAGCCGAAAAAATCAAATATTTCACAAAATTCAGGAATTCTAAACAAAAAAGTCAAAATTTTAACAAAACTAGGTTAATTTAAAAAAATGTGTAACAACAGTTTAATTTATAAAAATGTTGAACTTAACAAAACTCAAGAGTTCTAAAACAAAAAGTTGAATTTTCAACAAAACTAGATTAGCTTTCAACAAAAATCTTGTTAAAAAGTTTAATTTTTAAATAGACATTTTGCAACTGAACTATTAATTTTCTAAAAAAAAGTTGAATTTTCATCAAAAATTTTAAGAAGTTAGTTTTCAACTAGACATAAATTTTTTAACAAAAAGATTATTTTTCTACCAATGAAACAACCAATTTTTAACAAAATTCAAGAATTTGGAACCAAAGAGTTCAATTTTCAACAAACATTTTAAGAAGTTTAATTTTCTACCAAAGTAACAATAACGCAATTTTAACAAAATTTAAGAATTTGGAACCAAAAAGTTGAATTTTCAACAAAAATTTTAAAAGATTAATTTTCAACTAGACGTAAATTTTTAAACAAAAAGATTAATTTCCTACAAAAAAAACGAATTTGTAACAAAATTCAAGAATTGGAATCAAAAAGTTGAGTTTTCAACTGAACTAGATTAATTTTTAAAAAACTTGGATTTTCAACTAAAAACATAACATTTTAAACAAAAAGATTAATTTTCTACTAAAAAAAATAACAACGAATTTTTAACGAAATTCAAGAATTCTCAGCCAAGAAGTTGAATTTTTAACTAAAAAAGAATTTTCAACTGAACTAACTAGGTTATTTTTCAGTAGAACAGTGAATTTTTAACAAAATAGTTCAATTTTAACAAAATGCTAAATTTTTGCAATTAAAGAGATGAATTTTTACCCAAAATTTTGAATTATCAACCAAAAAGATGAATTTTCAAACAAGATTAAATTTCTAAAAAAAAAGTTATAAAAATTCAAGAATTCTGAACCAAAAAATTGAATTTTCAAGTAAACTAGATTAATGTTCACCAGAAAAAAACGATTTTTTAACAAAACAGTTTAATTTTATAACAATGTTTTGAATTTTCAACTAAACTAGATTAATTTTAAAAAAATACAAATTTGCAACGAAACAGTTTAATTTTATAAAAATATTAAATTTTTCCAACCAAGAAATAAATTTTTGACTAAAATTTTGAATCCTCAACCAAAAAGATGATTTTTTCAAACGAAAAAATTAATTTTCTACCGAAAAAAACAACGAATTTTTGACAAAATTCAAGAATTCTAAAAAAAACGTTTAATTTTCAGCAAATTTTTTTAACAAGTTGAATTTTCAACTTAAAAAATAATTAGTTTTCTAAAAACAAAAAAAAAAAAAAACAACGAATTTTTAACAAAATTCCAGGATTCTGAACCAAAAAGTTAAATTTTCAACTAAAAAAGATGGAATTTAACCCTACAATGACGAACTTTGAACAAAAATCAAGAATTCCCAACAAAGAAGTTGAATTTTCAACTGAACTAGTTTAATTAAAAAAAAAAAAAAAAAGAATTTTTAACAAAATTGTTTAATTGAAACAAAAAGTGACATTTTCCAACCAGAGAGATAGATTTTGAACTAAAATTTTAAAACGTAAACCAAAAATATGATTTTTCAAACAAAAAAATTAATTTTCCACCAAAAAGAAAAACAACGAATTTTTAACAAAATTCAAGAATTCCCAACCAAAAGGTGGAATTTTCAATTTAAAAAATTGAATTTTTAACCAAATTCAAGAATTTTGAAGAAAAAAGTTGAATTTTCAACTAAAAACATAAATTTTTTTTTCTTCAGAGCGACAGCCACCCTGATACTTCAAAACTGGGCAATTCCGATTTTCCAATCTCTTTCAAATCAGAAATATAAAACAGGACTTTGATTAAGATCGTTGTCGTGCCAAAAGTCAAATATTTGAAAAAATTAGTTTTTCTACGATTTTAAGAATCAAAACATTATAACTGATGCAATTTCACAAAAAAAAAAAAAAAAATTATAATTTTTTATAAAAAATGTTAAAATTCACAAAACCTTCATTTTAACCATGTTTATTATTTGCAATTAAATTTTTTCTGACCGTCGTCGCTTCTTACCAATTTTTGTAAAATAATTGACATTTTAATAAAATGAAAGCTCAAAAAAAAAAACCATTCTTCACAACTGAAAACAGTAAAGTTGTAGAGAATTTTTTTCCAAAACGACGGTCGGGAAAAATTCAATTGCAAAAACATGGTTAAAATAAATATTATTTCTGTTGTGAATTTTACTATTTTTCATACAGAAATAAGGGTTTTTTTTTTAAATAAATTTTATTTCAAAGACATCAGTTATAATATTTCATTTCTTAAAATCATGGGAAAAAAGAGAAGGTTTCTGTTCAGATATCCGACTTTTTAGCACGACAACTCACCTTAAAAGGACTTAAAAAAGAAGATCTTATGGATCCAATAAGAAGACGTGAGTCGAGAGCTCTGCGCTCACCGCTTGTTTTTAATCCTCCGGAACCTCGAGCTCTCCCGACTGGATTTCCTCGATCAAATCGTGGGGTGGTCTTCCTTCGACCGTGCAGCCGACCGACTGACAGGTGCCCAAAATTTCCTTCACGGTGCCGCAAAGTTGTCGCGACATGGAGCGCGACCTCATTGCCTTGGCGATGACGATCACATCGTCATACGACAAATTGCCGCCGTGCTTTTGAATCTTGACCTTCCTTCGGTCCCTCGGCGGCTCCTTCAGGGCTTTAATAATCAAAGACGCGGCTGAAGGAACCACGGAGATTGTCGCCTGTCTGTTTTGGATCGTCAACTGGACGGTGATTTTCAAACCTTTCCAGTCACTCGTCGCCTTCGCGATGTCGTCACCAACTTTTTTTGGAGACTGGAATAATAATAAAAAAAAAACGATTGCTACATGAATTTTGTTTACATTGTTTTAAAAAAGATTTGGGTTAGAAGAATTGAATTAAATTTAAAAAAATGATTTCTTTTATAAATTTAGATTTAGTTCCAAAAATATAAACCCAGGTTATCATTTTCAATGCTCTCAATTCAAGTATCAATTAATGCATTAGAAAATCTTTGAAATGATACAGTTTTTAACAATTTTAAGCGAGAAACATTAAAAATTGAACAATTAAATTTTGTTTAAGAAACTGAACCTTAAAAAACTTACATGTCGCTTTACATGTCGATAAAATTATTATGTTATCTTTTTCTGGAACTTCTAAATACCCTTTAAAATAATACGAATTTCTCCTAAAATTGCTCAGGGTGATGTTTTAATCGAAGAAAAAAATTCCCGGTTAAGAAAATTAAAAAAATTGAACTCTATTCTAAACATCTTTTTCCATTTAATGTAGTAAAAAAATGAACAAAAAAATTAAATCATTCAAACTTTTAAAATGGAAGTTTAAATTTTTTTCAATTACAAATGATTGTATTCAAATGCTCAATAATTTAAACGTACAAACTGGAAGGTACTCACACTTTTCAATTAAATTTTCTTTAAGAAACTGCACACTCCTTAAATTAGAAGTTAAATTATTTTAATTTTAAAAAGTTTCAAACTTCTTAAAATGCTTCAAACTTTTATTCCAATATCTTAGAACACATTTCGAATTACATATGTTAAAATTTTAAATTATTTTTTTTTCAGTACTGTTAAACATCCTTTAAAATGATATGAATTTTTCCCGGTTAAGAAAATTTTAAAAATCGAACTCGATTCTAAACCTTTTTCCATTTAAAGAAGAAAAAAAATAAACAAAATATTAAATCAATGAAAGTGGAACTCTTGAATTTTAAACTTTTAAAATTGAAGTTTAAATATTTTCCCATTAAACAGTTTTAAATGAAATGCAGATAAACTGCAAAATTCAGAATTTTTAACATTTATAAATTATAGAGCCTAAAAATTTAGATTAAGTTCTAAAAATATAATTCCACGTTAATATTTTCGATACTCTAAATTAAAGAATCAATCAATGAACTTTTAAAAAATCTTTAAAATTTTTTGTCAAAACCTTGAGAAATCTAGAAGCTGTTTTATATTTTTTCAAATTTGAAATTTGTTTTAAAAAATGCAAACTGAATTTTGAACATTTATAAACTGCAGATCTAAAAAATTTAGATCAGGTTCCAAAAATATAATTCCACGTTTATATTTTTAATAATCTAAATTAAAGAATCAATCGATAAACTTTTAAAAAAGTCAAAAATAAATTAATAAGTTATTTTAATATTGAAACATTTTTAAAAAAAATTTATTTAATTTTTTTTACCTTAAAAATTCTTAAATTAGAAGTTAAATTATTGTCATTTAAAAAAAGAACTTTTTTAAAAACCTTTACAATTTTATTTCAAAATCTTGAGAAATCTAGAAGCTGGTTTATATTTATTTATATTGGAAATTTGTTTTAAAAAATTGCAAAATTCAGAATTTTTAACATTTATAAATTATAGAGCTCAACCATTCAGATTAAGTTCCAAAAAATATAATTCCACGTTGATATTTTCAATACTCTAAATTAAAGAATAAATCGATAAACATTTAAAAAAGTCAAAAATAAATTAATAAGTTATTTTAAGATTGAAACATTCAAAAAAAAAATTATTAAATTTTTTTAACCTTTAAAGTTCTGAAATTAGAAGGTAAACTCTTTTAATTTTAAATAATATAAACATTTTAAAAAATCTTTACAATTTTATTTAAAAATCTTGAGAAATCTAGAAGCTGGTTTATATTTTTTCAAATTTGAAATTTGTTAAAAAAATGCAAAATTCTGAATTGTTAACATTTATAAATTATAGAGCTCAAAAATTTATATTAGGTTCCAAAAATATAATTCCACGTTAATATTTTCAATACTCTAAATTAAAGAATCAATCGATAAACTTTTAAAAAAGTAAAAAATTAATTAATAAGTT
>JAAAKG020067869.1:0-17477 GCA_010014905.2 Druon quercuslanigerum
AGATGGGATTGAGAACATAAAGAATTAAATAATTGGAAAACACATACACAAGATGAAGAAGAAATTAAATAAGCAAAGTTCTGATGAGAATGTGCTTATTCACCGGACAGATTTTTTGACTGTTAATGTTATTTTTGAAGAATAAAACAAAAACTACACCTCCTATGAAAATGTCATCAATAAAAATTTTGTAGATCTTCTTTAAGTGCACAATTTTTGGTGTAATGATTTTTGACCTTAAAATGAAATTTTTGTTTTTTTAGTGTTTTTTCTGCAATAAACATTTGAATTTTCGATTTTCTAATAAAATTCAAAAAGTTTCTATAATTATCTTTTATGGTGTGTCAAAAGAAACATTTTTTTGTCTTGGCTTTTTTTCGTATCGTGCGTTGTTTGGCTGAAAATGTTCATTTTTGTTTCTTTTTTTGGATTTTGAAAATGCTATATCGCTGCAAATTTTCATTTTATCAAAAAAAAGTCATTGAGAGAAATTGTTTGCCTTTATTCGTACTATAAATAATAGTACAGAGAATTTTTAAATCTTTTAAAGAAGGGGACTCAAGATTTTTCTAAATGTGCTCACTCTTTGAATTTTTATCCAAAACAGTAAAAGAGTATGACAAATTCCAGTCCAATTTGTCAATTCTTTTGAAAGTTACTGTGCTAACAAGCTAAAAATCTACAGACACATACAGGCAGACAGACGCATTCGTAAAAACATGTTTTTCGGATTCAGGGGATCTCACAACGTGAACATTTGACAAAAACCAAAGCTAAAGCCAAAATCGGACTGCTCGTGGACAATGATCAGCTCACCCACGTAAAGAATAGTAGGTCTGCAAGGAAACTTTGAAGTCAAAAGGCTACTGCTTTTGGTCAGATGTTTTATTTGAAAAGTCTTTATAATAAACAATTACCTGAGGGGGGAGATATGGAAAAGCATATTAATTCAATGGTCGATACGGTTGATAAAGTAGCAGCTATTGAGAAGCAATTGGATGAGAATATATTTATTTCCGCGTTTTTTAATAGATTACCGTATTCTTATGCTACTCTTGTCACGACCATGGAATCAAGACCGGGAGATTTCAATATAACATTCGTTAAAGGCAATCTTTTAGAAGAATACAGAAAGCGAAAACTAAAGGACGCGGGAAATTTCTACAGCGACACGGCTATGAAAATTACGGTTAGTAAAGATAATAGAGATAGAAAAATGAGTTATTTCTTCTGTAAAAAGCCCGGTGACTTAATAAAGGATTGCTTTAAATATAAAAAATGGCTCGAACAACGAGCTTACGGTTAATAGACTCAGGCGCGTCGAACCATATGACTCACAACAGGACATTCTTCTCAAATTTTACCCCAGGTAATATGAAGGTTCGACTAGCCAAGAAGGACATCATTATGAGTGTTCTCGGTACAGGGTCGGTATAGTAAAAGGTTTTGACGACAAAGGCTCCCGGGTCAATGTGGAATTAAGAAACGTCCTCTACGATTCCTCCCTGAATGAAAATTTAATTTCAATTAGCAAAATTACAGACAGCGGGTTCAACGTGAATTTTAGCGGAACAGAATGTAAAGTTGAACATAAAGGTAAAATTCTGTTATGCGATATACGACACGGCGATCTTCATAAATGAAAGAAACAAGAAACAACCAATTTAGCGGCAGGCACTGAAGAAAAACATAAAGAAAATGGCCAACATGTATAGCATCGAATATTTGGACATAGAGACCCGCAATAAATCACGAGCTTAGACAAATAAATTTTTAGCTAAGGTAATAAAAGTTGAGGATTGCGGTATGAGGGAACCATGCGAGTGCTGTATAAAGGACAAAATCACTCGGAAGCCATTTCCGAAGGAGTCCAGCGGTAGTACAAAATCAATTTTTGATTTATTTCACACGGACGTATGCGGTCCCATGGAGACACACATATCATCAAACAATAGGTATATTCTAACCTTGATAGACGATTACAACCGGTTTTCAACTATTCGTTTAGTGAAAAATAAAAGTGAAGCAACACCGCTAATTAAAGAATTTATGGAGTACGCGAAAACCCAATTTGGAAAGACACCAAAAATAATACGCTCAGACCAAGGAAGGGAGTATGTCAATAATAAATTAAAGGCATATTTAAGAGGTGAAGGGATTTGTTTTCAATATACTGTTGCTTATACACTAGAACAAAACGGTGTTGCAGAAAGAAAGAATAGAGCCCTAATTGAAATGGCGCGATGCATGTTCATTGATGCCAGTGTGGAGAAAATATATTGGGGAGAAGCTGTAAATACAGCTAATTATTTAAAAAATTTACTTCCTACAAGTTGCCGGTACAAAACGCCATACGAGTTATGGTATGCAAGGAAGCCTGACGTCAAAGATTTCCATATTTTTAGATCCACAGCATATGCACATATTCCAAAGAAACTAGACCAAAAGGCCGAAAAATCAACTTTTGTAGGGTACTCAGAAGAATCAGTCTTAATACAAAGACAGGCACCATCAAGATTAGTCGAGACGTCATTTTCATTGACTCGGAAATGCAGAATACCCAAAGACAAGAAAGGCCACAAAGGAAGTATGGGTCTAAATTCTAAACACCTTAGCGTATCCTGCAGAGGAGGCAGAAGAAGAAAAGAAAAATGACATCGTCAATGAAGATGTTCTCAGCAACCGTGAATCAAGTATCGAAAGTGAGGATAGCACGGAAGATATTCAAGAAGACAATCGCAGGCATTCAGATTGAAGCAACAAATGAGTGTATGCAAAGCACAAACCAAGCAGAGTAGCGATCGTCAGCAGCAGAAGAAATGATCGCATTAAGGAGGAAAGAAACCTGGACTTTCATCGAACCACCAGAGAAAGCAAAAATTGTAGGATGCAAATGGGTTTTTAAATTAAAAAGAAATGCAAAAGGTATGGTGAGTAAGTATAAAGCAAGATTAGTCGCTCAAAGAATTTCTTAAAAATTTGGGATAGACTATGACAAAGTTTTCGCACCTGTTGCGCGACAAAACACCTTTCGAACACTACTAGCCATTGCGGGAAAAGGAAAAATGTTTGTATACCACTTCGATGTGGAAACAGCTTTCTTGAATGGAGATTTGAAAGAGACAATTTTAATGAAGCAGCCAGGGGGATTTAAGGTTCCAAGTAAGGAGTATATGGTTTGTAAGTTGAACAAATCCCTATATGGAATGAAGCAAGCTGCTAAGGCCTGGAACGAAAAGCTTCATAAAACACTTATGAAACATGACTTTAATCCGGGACAGGCTGATCCTTGTTTATACATCAAGGGCTCCAAGCGCGAGAAAATTTACTTTATTAGTTACGTGGATGATTTAGTAATAGCGAGCAAGAACGAGGATCAAATTTTTCAAACTGGTACAAATTTGGGTCATTATTTCAGTCTGATCAATCTTGGAAGATTGCACTATTATCTTGGAATCCAAATCGATCGGGCCAAGGAAGGGATTTTTAGCATCAGTCAGCCTCAATATATTAATAATGTACTTAAATCGGTAGGCTTGAATGTGGCAAAAATATCAAAAATACCACTAGACACCGGATACGTCAAGTCAAGGAAGGATGAGAATCCAATGGAAGATAATAACTCCTATCAAAGACTTATAGGAAAACTCTATATACAGCAGTTAACACGAGACCAGACATTTCAGCCAGTGTGTCCATTTTGAGTCAACGCAACGTGGGAGCAACGAAAACTGACTGGAATGAAGCAAAAAGAATTGCTTTATACCTCAAAGGAACAAAAAAAATAAAACTTAAACTCGGAGACACCAAGGACAGCAATAAAGTTTTTCTGATTGGATATGCAGATGCAGGCTGGGCTGAAAACAGAAGTGACAGGAAATCCAACAGTGGATATTTGTTTCAAATTCAAGGAGCAACGATATGTTGGGCATCACAGAAACAGGGCTATGTAGCTCTTTCTTCAACGGAAACAGAATACATTGCTTTTGTAGAAGCAACCAACAAAAATTATGGAAGATAATCAAGGTTGCTTAAAATTAGTAGAAAATACAAGTTTTAGCAACCGGACAAAGCATATATCCAGGAAATATTATGTACGAGATCTAAAGAACAATAATTTGTTAAATTATCGATACTGTCTAAGAGAATTTATGATGGCCGATATGTTAACAAAGGCACTGAACTACATAAAGTTATCTACAGATCGAAAGAGTTGTGGGCTAGTTTAGGTGGTTGTTTTTTTCAGATTATCATCGTTGAGGAAGAATGTTGAAAAATGCAACGATGATTCAGAGATAGCTGTACTTAAGTTTTGCATATACGGAGAGGGAGGTGCAGGTATCGAAGAGCTCGTCCACTTTGGGGCACAGAGGCTACATCTTTGTCTTTTGACAGTTAGTCACAATTCGACCTTCGACGCGTATTGCTCATACATATAGCTTCTCACATTTAAATTCAGTTTCTCAAGTTCAACACAGGTTTCACTATTTCGGTTCTATATATTTGTACGGGAAGGAAAGTGCCGTATAATGAGTACCATATAAATATAAATACAAATAAAGTGGAAATACTCGAGATCGAATTGACATCTATATTGATATGTTGTTAAAATAATCAAAAGACAAAAAATATATTGAAACGAATAGGAACTGATATTTCACGTAAGGGTGGCCGAAAGTCCTTGCTGGGAGTTCATGTCAATGAATCTTGATGTATTGACCTAATTATTCACCTCGGAGTTTATTGGGTTTCGATATACTTAGCATAACAAGATTAGAACTGAGCTTACCGACAAAGCTTATTACTTAGCATTACAAATGAATTTGGCTTTCAACTTGCTGTACTTGAAAATCATCATAATAAAAATTGAAAATCATTGGATTATCGAGCTGAAGGCACTGCTTGTAAATGCTACTTCAGAATCTCTCGTCAGTCTCCAAGTTTTCCAGAAAGTCGGGGGTCTGAACTCCACGGCTAATTGTAAAGTCAAAGCACGAACGAAATCTACACAACTGCAAGGAAAACTGCAGGGGATAACTTTTAATATTCGTTCTGGTAAGTCGGGTAAGTCAAGATTTTCTTTGATACACCTTTTTCCGAGGTGAGTTTCGTATGCAAATAATCTTACATTCGTCGGGTTTATTCTTTTTTTTCGTTTTTCTTTCAAGTAGGAGACTCTCCGATACTTCCTTGCTGAAAATCTTGAACTTAGGGAAGGTGATATCCATGGATGGATAATGGTCGATTAATGTGGGTTGAAACCTGCCTTTAAAACCTTTTCACAACCTCCAATCTTCTGTGCTAAAAAACTAATACGAAAGAATGGAATTTTTATATCTCAAGTTCGCCAAAATCCACGTGTATAGCCAAAGTTTATCTATATTAAGTATCTAGCACTTCTAGGTAGTTTCTATCCTTAGCTTTAACTCACTCTTAATTTTATCATTATTATTAAAAACTAAAATTGAGGATGTCATTTTGTTTAATTTAGATGAATTTATTCAAGTTCACTGGAATTTTAAAAAGACTTGGATAGGCGCATATGTCTTAAACCTTTCATTTTAAGTTAAAAAAACAGAGAATGCGATTTTTTTGGGCACAATATTCAAGTGTCGCTATATTATACGGCGAATAATATGACTAAAATAAAAGATTCAGTAAACATAAGAATCATTTCCCCTAGAAATAATAATGTATAATCCAATGATTTTTCAATGTAAGTTACTTACTATATAGCATTTATTTGGTATACAAGTACTGATTTTTGAGAAACAAATGAACCTTGACAATAAAATTAAGACGCTGGCTGAAACCTGATATCATTTAATTACAAAATCATAAAATATTTAAGTGGCGATGATCATTAGATTTGAAAATAGTGGAATAGCGAGTACACCATAAACCATCATAATCTAATATTTATAATTGCTGCTACTTTTGACAATCTTTGAACATCGAGATCATACATTGGTGAAGGACAACATTTAATAGATAGAAAAACAAATGCAGGTTTCAAAATGAATTATTCCAGTGAAAGAATTGAAAGGTCGCAATTTAAAAATATACATTTTGTGTCAGTGACGCTCACTCTCTATTTTTAAATTAGTAAAAAATAACTCATTATCAGTTAAATTATACTAATTGCCATAGCTAAAACTAAGATACTGATAATTAGTAAACCCTTATTTATTTAAATAGTTAAATAAAAATTACTAATTTATTCATTTACCCGAAAGAATAAAACCCAGCCGCGGAATTATTATTTGGACAGTGAGTTTTTCATTTTTAACGTCTAACGGGACACTTCCATAAGTTTTAAATTTGTAATTAAAATGGTTTAAGTTGAAAAAGTTTGATTGACAATTTAAAAATTCTTGAACAAATTAAATTCGCTTAATTTTCAACTTTCCGTAAGAGATTTTTTTCATTTTGAATATAACTCATTCAAACCTGTTTTGAGATTCTAATTTTTTAATTTGGAACGATGTTAATAGAAAAAATACACTTTCAATGCATTTCAACTTTAAAAATTATATTCTGAAAATATTAAATTTTTAACATTTTGAAATAGTCCTCTTTCGAAATATTAATTCGCAATCATTTAATATCGAAATTCTTCAATTCGAAATAAAATTGTTTAAATTTGAAAGCTTTGAATAAGAAATTATATAATATTAAGTCCTTTATAATAAAATTGCACAATTTTCAAAATATTAGTCGAAAATTTTCCAATTTTGAGAGCTTTTGATGAAAACATTTCAATGTCAAACACTTTTTTCTTTTACTACTTACATTAGTTAATATTATAAAATAACTAATTCATCAGTTAAAATTGAATAAACTGATTAATTAGTAAAATGTTTATGAATTTAAGGTAAAAGAATACATAATATTTTTAACAATTTTATCAAACCTAAATAAAAAAATGCTAGTTATTTCATACCAAAGCTAGACTCTCAAACTACGGAAAGCGTGGTGTGGTACAAGCTTGATAGGAATAAAATTAGAACATTATTCGGACCAGACGTTTTGTAATTGAATAAGTCGGGTATCATTGCTTGACAATTTTTAGCTGATAGCTCAAGCAGAAAATTGGGAAATGCAATAAAGATAATAATATCACGATCAAACTTCGATGTCTATCCTTGAACTAATATTGTAAGAAATTCATCTCATAATTCTAAGTCCAGACAAAACTATTTCAAGTCACTATTTAGTACAAAATTGACATAATGTAAAACCAAGTATGCAAGAGTATTTCCCACCAAAAATAAGTTCATACAGACTGCTATATACAGGGTGTCCACATACTAAAGGTACATTTTCATATTTTTTAATTTTTCATAAAAATTAGAGTCGAAATTAATAATGAAGATTTGTTTTAAAGTTAATAATTAATGAGTAATTAACCATTGATAATAAATCAATTAGAAGCACGCTAAAGCAGGGTTATTTCAAATTTTTATCAAGTTGTGGTCAAGGGTGCAACTTCAAACGGAAATTGACCGACGAGATATTAAAACGTAGAAAATATCTTTTGCTTCAGAATACGCATTGAATTCTTGTAACTTCCTTCTAGTATTTTGAATTCTGTAGAATTCAAACGAATTCTTATAATCCAAATGAATTCTTAGAATATTTCTCTTCTTAACTCTTTTGAGGTTTCTTTGAATTCTACGTAATGCTCTGCATTTTTCTGAGTATTTTAAATTCTTCTCAGTTTTCTGAACTCTCTTAAATTCTCAAATTTCTTTTAAATTCTCTGCATTATTTCGAATTTGGTTATCTTTATTTAATTATTTAATAGGTGTTCTAAATCCTAAAAGCATTATACTACACGCTTAATTATTCTAGCTTTCTTTGAATATTTTGAATTCTGTAGAACTCTAACGAATTCTACAGAAATTAAAAATTTTTTTTATCCCTTAAAATGTTTACAATACATCATTAATAATGCTTTTTTATTCAAGTCTTTTATATTCTCTTAGTTCTCCTGAATTATTCTGAATTCTCTAATAACCTTTGAATTATCTGAATTCTTTGTAATTCTCTGCAATGTTTTGAATTTTTTTTTATTTATAATTTGTCATTGTAAGCCTTCAGAATTTCTTGAAGTCTTTTGTATTCTCTAAACTCTTCTGAATTATTCTGAATTCTCTAAAATATTTTGTTTTTTATTAATTCTTTTGTATTCTTTTTATTTTTTCTCAATTATTTAACTTCTGACTTCAGTGAATTCTTTTAAACTCTGCGCAACCTTTTACTCTCTGGAAATTATTCTAAATTCTCTGAAATCGTTTGAACTTTTTGTATTCTTTTGTATTTTTTTTATTGTCTAAATTCTTTTGAACTCTATGAATTCTTTTGCACAGCTGTGATTTGCTAAAAAGATTCCAAAGATATAAAGGAGTTTAAAATAACTAAATGAGTATTCTAATGATTTTAAAATAATTTAAAAATACTTTTAAAAAATCAGTCATATCGCAAAAATCCAACAAATTCGGAACAGTTTAAAGAGTTCAGAAAATATTAAAACAATTTTGAGAATTCTTAAAAATTCAGAGAATTAAAAAGAGTTCAAAGAATCAAGAAGAAAATAGATAATGAAGAATTCATAGGGTACAAAAGAATCCAGAACATTTCAGAGAATTTCAAAAAGATCAGAGAATTTATAAACATTCAGAAAAATGAGAAGAATTCAAAAGAATTCAGAGAGATTCAAAAATGCATGGTGTATTTTAAATGTTTCGACAGAATTAAAAAAATACTTTAAAAGTATTCAGTGCTCTTGTGAAAATTTAAAAATTTACAATTGTTTAAAGAATTTAGATTATTATGACAGAATTCAGATAATTACAAAGATAAAATACCAAAGAATGTACAGAATTCAAAATATTTCAGACAATTGAAAGGGATGTAGACAATTCAATAGTTAGTAGAGAATTCAGAATAATTTGGGAGATTTTAGAGAATATAAAATATTTGAAGAAATTCTACAAAATTACAATTACAAATTACAAAACATAAAAACAAAATTATCCAAGTAATACAAAATATTGCAGACAATTCCGCATAATTCAGTAGAGCTAAGAGAATACGATAGACTTGTTATATGTAAATACAGAATTATTCATGATGTATTATAAAGATGTTAAGATATCAATGAAAAATTCAGAATTTCTGTAGAATTCTTTTGCGTTCTACAGAATTTAAAATATTAAAAAAAAGTTAAAATAATTCCCACTATTTTAAAACAAAAAACCTTTAGTTTAGAGAATTAGGAAAAATTTAGGGAATTTAGAAGAATTCACAGACTTTTAACGAATTCATAAAATTCAAAAAAATCTACAGAATTTGAAAGAGATCAGAGAATTCAAAAGAGCTCAGGCAATTTAAAAAAATCAAAAAGAGATTCAAAAAATTCAGACAATTGAGTAGAATTCAGAAAACACAAGAGACTTGGACAAACTCAAAATCATTCATTTTTTCATTATAAAGGTTTCAAGAGAATTAAAAAAAAGCTTTGAAATAATTCAAAGGAACACAATTATATAAATTGATTTGGGTTCTAAAAATTCATTGTAATTCTAAACAAATCAAAATTTTCAAAGGAATTTAAAATAATTCAATGTGTATTCTAAAGGAAAATATACGCAGCACCATACAAAAATTCCGAAACCCGAGCTAACCGTCATATCGATACTTTTTTAAGGTCGCTGAATCCGAAACCGGGGTTAGTTCTACCTCATCAAGGTCCATTGAAGGTCAACATAGAGAAAAACATTGGATCAGAGAAAACCTCTACTCTTAGCCGTTTGCGGGGTCGCTGCATGCGAATCTAGGGTCAGTTTGATCCATCAGATCAGCATATAGGTCAACTGAAGGTCAAACTGAAGAAAACAATTGAATCGGAGGAAACCAATGGATTGGATGAAACCTCTCCCCTTAAACGTTTTTGGGGTTGCTGAATCCAAATCCGGGGTCAGATTGACCCCAACAGGTCAGTATCAAGGTCAAGTGAAGGTCAGAATAAGAAGAAATATTGAATCAATGTGGACCACCACTTTAGGACGTTTCTGAGGTCGCTGAATCCGAATACACGGTGATTTTTACAATATCAGGTCAGCTTGAAGGTCATTACAAGGTCAAAATTGAGAAAACCATGGAATTTCGAGGACAACTCTACTCTTAGCCTTGTTTATTGTCAACGAAATCGAATCTTAATTTTCACTTTCAATTAACCTTGATCCTGACCTGATGGGGGACGAAGCTCGATTTGCAGAAAAAAATTTCTTTGTGGCGCTGTGATGTTTTCTAAGATTTAATATCCCGTTGCGCAGTTGCCGTGTGAAGTTGCATCCTTTACCTTCACAACCTACTGCAAATTCGAAATTCAAAAACATAAAAACGTACCGTGAGTAGCGGGACACCCTGTATATCTCTCACAAGAAGGTGCTATACATAGATAGAAGTTGTCTCCGCGTTGATACTTTGAAGGAACCTATGCATAACTAATGAACAATAAAACATGAATGAACATGCTGAAGAAAGAAGGCGTGATAATTTGGCAAGAATTTCATAGTGAGCGATGGACTAAACGAGTTGGTACTTCATTAACACGAAGCACTTCCGTTTTTATCGCGTCAATAATAGGAACAGCATACCAGAGTGGTTGATTTTACTCGAGGAATAACACGGTCTGATGTGCCAGCAGTTAAATAAAAGGTACGATTGTATCCCGACAAAGCACGCGAGGGCCAAGCATGCTATCGCATAATGTGCTCTACAGGCCATAGACTACTTTACTTACTGAGATAATAAACCGCCGTTGAAAAATGGTATGTGGCCAAGATAAGGTCAAGCACATCGCGCAGTGGGACGATGTTCTCTCGAAATCAGGACCGTTTCAGTCCTCTCTGGTGGTCAGCAATTACTACCATTACGATGCTGGTACTTAGTGTTGCGATTAACACGATCCTTTCATTTATCAAGATGAAAAGAGTGAATTCTAAATGCTGCTTTGTTACCAACCTAATTATGGCCTCAAGAGAAATTTCCATGCGTTACAAACTCATTTATTATTACAGGAATTACATTCGCCAGTTCATTCCCCGTTGGAAAATCCTCTTTACCGCACTCCACTCCAATTTTAGTTGTGCATACTCGCGGCGTACGGTTTTGTTTCATCCTCTTGATGAAAAAAAAACTCCATTCAAATAAACGGTTTATAGCAATCCGATCAAGTCGGCTGTACTAAATTTTTTTAATTAATTGCTCAGCAGAGTGGAGCGCGTTTAACTTTATAAAATAAACTTTAAGCCTGCTACTGCTTTTTCAAATGCACATTCACCATGGTCGGTTTGAGGAAAAATGCGTCCCTAAAAAGTAAAAATTAGGTATCGAAACTTTAAGCTTGCATTTTTTTAATTTTGTTCAACGTTAATTACATGGTTCAAGACAATTCTGGAAATAATGAACAGAGTATAAGAATACCAAATTTTTAAGATTGGTGAACTATGCTAAAAGCTTGAACGGTAAAGACAAATTTTTTAAATATTTTTTGTATTAAATTTTTTTAAATTATGCTACCAAATCTGTTAATTAATAACAATTCTTTATTTGACCTGCTGGGTGATTGTATAAGCAGATAATATATAAAAAAATGTCCAGTATGTCTGTTTATAGGAAAAAAGAATTTTTTTTAAATTTGTGTTCAATTATGCTACCATTAATGCGATATGATGTCAATAAAAGCCTAAAGGGTACATTTGTTTAAATAATCTTTTTTCTAAAAAGCTTTAGTCACGAGATCTCGTGTACATAAACTAAATGGTTGCGAAATTGCGTGAGTATGACATTTAGAGTCTTTTTTCAATCTGTGTACCTGGTAATCAAGATTACAAATTTTCTGCCCCATCAATGTTGTAAATAAAAAATTTTAACTAAGTTGTTTTATTTTATAATAAAATTTATTTACGAATGTTTCTAAACAATTTGTATTTTTGTGAAAAGTTTAGTTACGGATGATTTTTCAGTATTGGCATACAATTCTTTTCTTGACATTTGGCCCCCACACTAAAATTTTTTAAATTTTTCACTTTTTTTAAATCAATTAATGAGAAGCACTTAGAACATTATTATTTACGGCACTAATAATAAGATTTCCAGAAAAACTTTTAATTACTTACGTTTTATTTTTAAACATAAACCTTACGATTTGGGAAAATCCAAATATGTTGAAAAAGAAGCTGAATGATTTTGAAAACCTTTATTTAATTTTGCCGTATTCAAATAAAATTTATGAAAAGTTTTAATAGTTTTAAAAGATTTTTAAAAGTTTAAAAACATGGAAAATAATTTCGATCCTTAGAAGATTAGTTTCTAAAAATTGTAAAAGGTTTCAATGGAAGAAAAAATTTTCTTGAAATTCCTGGTAAAATTTTTATAATTTTATATTTTGAAAATTAAAATTTTGGATAATTTTTAAATTTTAAAAACGTGGTCTGTTCAAAAGTTTTAAAAGGATTTTATTTTTTACTTGAAAAAGTAACCGTTCGGTTAAAAAAACCTTTTTTGACTTTATGATTCAACTCTTTTGTTGAAAATTCGTCTTTTTGGGTGAATTCCACTCTTTTTTGTTTTAGATTAAAATATTTTTTAGTTGACATATAATATTTTTTCGAACTACCTGCTTAATTAAAAATTAACGTTCTTATTTGAGGATTGATGATTTTATTCAAAAAATCCTCTATATAATTTTAAATGTAACTATTTTTTTAAAAATTCTTCTTATAATTGAGAAAGTTAATCTTCTTTATAAAAAAATCATCTCTTAAGTTCAAAATTCTAGTATTTAGTTTATAATTACCTTTCTTGTTCAAAATTTATATTTTTGTGTTAAAAAAATATTCTAGTTTGTCAAAAATTCGTAATTTTTTGTTAAAAATACAAGTGTTCAAAAATTAATCTTCTTTGATTGAAAATTCAACCATTATGTACAAATTTTAACTTTTTTGGAAAAATTCAGATGCCTTTTATTTCACATTAAAATATTTTTTGTTTGAAATATCAACTATTACATTTTTAGTTCAAAATTGATCTGTTTGGTTGAGAATTAAAATATGTTCATGAAAATTCGTCGCTTTTGTAGAAAATTATTCTTCTTTGTGGAAAATTCATTTACTTGCTTAAAAATTCAACTATTAGGTTAAAAATTTCCCGTTTTGTAAAAACTTTCTATTTTCGGGATACAGGAGTAAAATATTTTGTAAAAAATTCGTCTCTTTCAGTTAAAAATACAACTGGCTAAAAATTAATCCTTTTTGGTTTTGTTAAAAATATTTCTTTTTTTGGAAAAGCTTTAAAAGATTTCAAAATTCAAAATTTTTTAAAAATTTCATAAAATTTCAATTATTGCGAAGAACCACAAAGATGTCAAAGATTTCGAAATATTTCAAAAGATATCAAAAGATTTGAAAAGTTACAAAAGTTGTAAAAAGTGTGAAGAAATTTAAACATTTTTAAGAATATTTCAAAAGATTTTACAGAAATTTTAAGAGATTTCACGAAGCTTTTAGAAAGGTTTTGAAACATTTAAAAACATTTTAGATGATTTAAAATATACATGATGTTCTTGAATTTGACCTTGAGCTTGACCTACAAGGTTATTTCAAGGTCAATTTTGTTTTTTCAAATGAAAACCCCTATTTTTGACAACGGCAATCGAAAGAGCGGGGAATTTTACGTCCAAAAATGTACTCAGTTCATGGATTGGGATAAATCTGTAAAATAGGGGTTCCCATTAAAAAAAACAAAATTGAGCTTGAAATAACCTTGAAGATCCAGTTCAAGGTCAAATTCAAGGTCACCACTGGATTCCTCGTTAAAAGTTACTTCAAGAATGACCTTGACCTTTTTGAAAAAATATTTACCTGTAGAGATATTTAGGTGTATCGAGACTTTTTGAACACCCTGATTATGAAGATTTCAGAAATACTTTGAAGATTTTGAAGAAATTCGGAACAGTTTCAAAAAATTTTAAAGATATTACTAAAATTTCACAAAAATTTTAAAAGACAAAAATGTCAACTATTACAAAACTATTTCAAAATATTTCAAAAAGATTCCAAAAGATTTCGGAAGATTAAAAAAATGTCGAAGATTTCGCAATGATTTTAAAGAAATTCACAAGTTTTTAAAAGAATTTCACAAAGATTCAATAACAAGTCAAAGATATCGAAAGATTTAAAAATATTTTACAACATTCTATAAAGATCTTACGAAGCTTTGAGAAAGGTTTCAAATCATTTTAAATGTTGCAAAAAAATTTACAATCTTTTTAAAGAATCCTAATCATTTTACAAAGATTGTAGGTATTGTACGAGATTTAAAACAGTCTGAATGATTTAAAAAATATTATAAAGATTTTTAAGAAATGCACAAAAGTTTTAAAAACTTTTTAAATTATTCTACTTAGTTCCAGAAGAAAAAAAAATCCCAAATAGTTCGAAATGATTTCAAAGAAATTCACAAACTTTTCAAATATTCCCAAAGGTTCAAATTACATCAAAATCTGGAAATCTTCAAACTGTGAATGTGGCAATCTGTATTGAAATCTTATAGAGATTTCCAAGATTTCTTTGATATTGCCAGGACATTACTGGATGGCTAAGATTTCCAACAGTTACCAAAAGAGTTTTCTGAGATTTGAGATTTCTCATTGAGTAGCACCTCGAACATTTCATTTGAAACTGCAAAGAATAAATTAAGACTTTTTCAGAAAGAAAAATTGAAAATCGTTCTAGAACTTACTTCTGGAAGTTGCTTCAAAACTCTTTAATTTTATTTCAAATACCTCCAGGCATTTGCCTACCTTTGCCTAATGGGTAAATTTATACTAAAGTTTATTCCAAATGTCTAAATATTGAACGAAAGTTTGTTATCTCAACAGTTGGTTTAATATTTACAAAAAGAGGAGACAGGTTTTCACATTCAATTACTATTTCCACAATTTATGTACTAGCAGCATAAAACTCGGTATATAAAGTTGACCGTATCTCCCTAAAGCTATTACTCTGTGAAAATAATAGCACTGAATTAACCTAGTTCTACAAAAGTATAATCTGGACATGATGCAATTTCCATCGACTGAACGTTACACATGTACGATTAACGACAGGTTGAATTATATGCGGCTCAGAAAAGTACCTATATCATTACTTTTTAAATTATTCCTACATGTTTATCGTTTTCTTTGTTTATGCTACAGCCACTTTTGCATGTTATAGCAAAAATTACAGCAGTTTAGCAATTTAATTGTAGATGAAAAAATAATCTTTTTTCTGACAAAGAGGATTTCATTTTTTGTTGCAAAATTTGTATGTCATATGGTTATCTAGTGAATATTTTTGTATTTAAACATTTTTTTTTAGCTATCTTTGAAAAATCTGCTCAACACTTTAGCACTTTCTACTGATGAGAATAAATACAAAAATTATAGAAGATCAAAAGTTAAAAAAACAGATAAACAAAATAATTTAAAAATTGTCATTTATGCATTTTTTAGATGTATCTTCCCCATCGAAATAAGTGAATAGAGCATAACTATTATATTGTGGGTGGACAATTTATCTTTTTTTGGTTAATCATTCTATGATGTGGTACAAAATCAATCTATTTTGCTGAAAATTTAATTTTGTTAGTCATCCGTTTTGGTTAAATTATTTACTTTCATTGTAAACAATATAACCATTTTGTTTAAAATAAACGTTTTTGTTGAAAATTTATCATTTTAGGGTGTAAATTTAAATTTTATTTTAAAAATTCGTTTTCTTGTTAGATTGAACATGTAACAATCTGGTTGAAAATTAACTTCAATTATGAAAATTTATATTTTCGGGTTGAACATTAAATTATTTTGTGGATAATTCGCCTTTCTGTCATAAAAATTCAACAATTGGTTGATTTTTTGTCTTTCTTTACCAAAAAATCCTGTTGCTAAAAATGTAACAATTTTGTTGAAGATTCATCTTTTTGATGAATTCAACTGTTTTTAATTCAAATACAAAATATTTTTTTAGTTGAAAAATAAACTATTTTTTCAAGAAGTGCTTTTAGAATGAATTTAACTTTTTTCTTAAAAATTTATACTTTTGGTTTAAAAATTAAATATTTTTTTTAATTTGCCTTTTAGGATTAAAAATAGATTTTTAAAGGAAACTTCGTTTTGGATAGTGGAAAATTACCTTCATTATTAAAATTTTACATTTTCTAATTGAAAAAAGTACCTGTTTGCTTAAAACATCAATAGTTCAAATAATTGTTTTGCTCTCTTGACAGAAAAGTATTTTTTTTGTTTTTTTTTTAGTTAAAAATTTAGAATGTTGGGTATAATATTCGTTTTTCTAGCTTTAAAATGTAACGACTTTATTAAAATTATTTTCATTCTTGAGTGAAAAAGCAACTACTATATTGAAAATTGCATTTTTTTATTAAATCATCTATTTTTTTATTCAAAATTGCTATCTTTTGGTTTCTACGTCAGAAAAGAAATGTTAACTAAGAAATTCTTTTTTGTTTAAAAATTTAACTACTTATTGAAAAATTCATTTTTTTTATTGAAGATTTATAATTTCAGTTCAATATCCATTAGGCTTAAAATATAACTATTTTTGTGAATAGAGAAATTCTTCGGTTGAAAATTTAAATATTTCTTCAGAAAATTTAACTATTTGGTTGAAAATAAACTTTTTTGTTAAAAATTCATATTTTCCGGTTAAAAATTCAACTGTTCTATAAAAAATTCACCTTGCTCGTTTTAAAATTTAACGATTTGATTGAAAAATCTACAATTTTATTTAAAATTGAAATTTCTTTTTTTTTAACATCAACTTGTATTTAATATTTTTGTTAAGAATTTATCTTTTTAGCTAAAAATAAAATTGCATGCTTAAGAGTTGCACTATTTGATGAAAGATTCATTTTTGGTTGTTCTCTTCTTTATTCATAATGTGTCCCCTAAGAATTTACATGACTTCCATTCCTTACAATATTTCCGCTTACATATTGAACAACAAAAAGAAAATTTGAACCTTAATATTTACAAATCTTTACAACTATTTACATAAAGTCTTATATCTATCTAGTTCCTTAACTCGAGCGAGCGGTCGAAAGCGAGAGTGTAAGTGAAAGAGAGTGAGAGAGAGAGCGAGAATGAGAACGCAAACGCATCTTAGTCTACTTATGCTATTACATATCCATTACTTATAATCTTTACGCTTCTAATCTAGGCGACTTCCGTTTCCTTGTTTTTCCACTTTTTTTTGTCCTCCAATTTACCATTTTTTCACATGCATTCTTTCATCCACTCTCATTCGCTCCCCTAGAACCCTCCAACTCCTGCATCCATTCTTCTCTTAATCCATCCTCCCCTAGAATCTTAACCACATTCTCTTGCCAGCTTCCTTTATCCTCCATTC
>JAAAKG020067880.1:0-17477 GCA_010014905.2 Druon quercuslanigerum
TACATACATACATACATACATACATACATACATACATACATACATACATACATACATACATACACACATACATACATTCAAACAAACACACACACATATATATAAAATCGCCGATCCTCGAAAGTACACCAAAATCGATGTTAAATTGAGAACAAATTTGAGCCACACAGATTCGTGATGAGAATCTAGGGGGAAATCATCATTTTGAGACTGTTTTTTCTCATTCAGAGCAACGTCAAGCGTTGTCTTCAAACTGCCAGGCGTTATTTGGGTTAAATAGATGTTGATCAGCAGATAAGTTATAATAATAAATACCTGGTCATAACTTTTTCTATACATCCCGGCTTTGGTTTAAATGTCCATAGCCATGACTAACCTAAGATTTGCCAGTTGCATTACGAAGTTATAGTTTTATTCAATTCAGTCTGAAAAGTCTGAAAATGATAATTAAATATATATATATATATATATATATATATATATATATATATATTTCTTAAAGGGAGGTTTTCTAGCTATCGCTGCACATTCTTCTTACTATAGGATTAGATTTTGAGGGCAGTTTTCGTTTTGTTTCAGGAAGAGGGCATGACGCACCGAACTCATGCAGTGGCGAAAATACGTACGCATCAAGTACGGTGGTCGAGTCGGTGTTGGTCAAGGGCAGCGGGATCGGGAACAGGTGCAGCTGCAGGTGTGCGTGTTGCAGCTGCAGCGAAACAGGGGCGCGCGACTCAGCTACGTCTGCCATCAACCTCAACTCTCGTCGACGCCTTGCCGCAGCAGCAGCGTAGCAGCCATGCTCTGCTGCGGCCGCAGAAAAGTAAGTCAACATAAATACAAACTTAAGTTAACAAAACTTCCACTAAAATTAAAAAAAAAGTACGAATTTTATAAAACAAAATTTGAAAGAGACTTACAAGTTATACGAAAAATTGTAGGTATTTTCATTCAATATGATCAATTTAAAATATATATATCAGAGCCGCGTTTTAGTTCAAGTGTCGGGAGTTGCCTGCAAAAAGCCTTCGAACTAAAGCGGGGCAATCGACATGTTAGCAGTGAGGGCCTTCTGAATCGTTAACAACGTGGTTATGGCTGAAATTTTTACCGCGATTTCGCTGGGGTCGGGTGCATTTTTTCAGATTAGCACCCGATCCCGGCGAAATCCTGCGGTTGTCCTTATGACAATCGTAATATATATATATACATACATAATGTCGCAACCGCCCTCGCTCTGCTCTCCTGAGAAACTGCGTAGGCCAGCAGTTCTAGGAAGAAATAAACCGAGGTGAACTAAAACGCGGCCTACCTGTATTTATATTGTATACTAGAGTGATGCAAAATTTTTTCCTTTAAATTTTCCTGCAATACGCCTCTAAAGTTGTGTAAATGCACAAAAAATTATTTGCTCGGTTGCAAGAGCTCTGAATTTTGTTTTAAGTGCGCGATTTCATTAACAACATATGGACCGAGATGCTGGAGGTTCATATGATAAAATTTCAATACAAGTTGTATTTTATTAATGCATCAAGTGTTATAGCAGTGACTTCAAAGTTTTCGTGTCAGCAATTTTTAGCAAACAAAAAGTTTATTTAAGAAACACGGCTGCTATTAACTGTTACTTACGTTTTTACGAGAGAAGGGTACTTTCAAGGTGATCAGGCGCCGTAGGAGCCCAAACTCGATTTTTTTTGGACAGTTTTGCCCTTTTTTAAATTCTGTTAAAAATTTACTACAAATTTACCTCAAATTCGAATTCCATGACATCGACAAACCCCTGGCGACTAATTTTGGCGAGCGTAACTTCAATTTTTTCAAAGTTGGTCCGTTATTTTGTTGCAGGCATGTAGAAATTGACAATTTTGACCTTAAATTCTAATTCCTTGACCTCGAAAATCCCCTAACGACTGCTTTTCACGAACGTAACTTCAGTTTTTTCAGACTTGGTCCGCCAGTTCATGACGAACATTTTGTTTTTGACAACTTTGACGTCAAATTCGAATTCCTGGATGCCGAAAACATAAGGATACTGAGATGAAAGAAATTTTGATCAGTATTTGAATTTCGCCCAACATTTCGGGTATTTCCGACCACTGTGCGTCCCGAAATTTGAGATGACTGGTGCAATATTTTTCATAAGCCTGGCCAGTCCTCCCGAGTTTTTGGGAATACTAGTTTATTCCCTTTTCCAAGTCTCCAAATTTTTCGGCACGGCTAGACACAGTTAAAAATAATAATTAATTGTTTAAACAAATTACTTTATTTAACATTATTGAATTCTTATCTCACTCCAATTGAAAAGTGGAGCAAAAGACGAAAATTGCAGAAAATTCCGAAACTTGCTAGCATTATTCGAAGACATTATTATTAAAAATAATAACTGTTTAAACATTTATTTTTGTTAACTTGCATTATTTATTACCGCACTCTTACTGAAATGTGGACAAAAAGTTTAAAATTTCAAAACAAACAAAAACTTTCTAACATTATTCTAAGGTAATGTAGCTGTAAATAATAATGCACTGTGTAAATATTTATTTTTGTTAACATTAATTGATTAATGTATCACTCTATTTGAAAAGTTGAAAGAAAGTTAAAAAAATCAGAAAAAATCGCGACTTTCTAACTTTATTCTAAGGGAAAATTGCTATAAACAATAATAAATTGTAAAAAACATAAGTTGAATACCTGATCACCCATACAAGTTATATTTCAGGTGCAAGAAACACCAAAAAATAATAATCAGCGCCAAAAACGCGCAAAAACACATTTTTTAACCAATGGGACCCTATAAAAGAAAGCATGTTGTAATCACCAAGAAAGCTTCAGAACAGAAGTTCTTGAATGATAAATGAGTGAATTTCCAGAATACAATATTTTTAGTTGCACTGTTTTTCTTGTAACCAAATTGGTCGTTATAAATTTATTTTAGATTATTCCTTGATATGTGAACAGCATGAAACTGAATAGACACAAACAAAATCGTTCTTTTTTCTATCTGTTTATTTCACCTGCGCAGGTATAACACACACACACACACACACACACACACACACACACACACACACGCGCGCGCGCGCGCGCGTATATAGATTTAAATTATCTCGGTATGGAAATAAAACGAAAAAATGCATTCATATTTTCTTTTTAAGGAGGACATACATTCCTTTCTTTTTTTCTCATGGAAAGCTAAAGAAATACTTACCGTCAACAAAGGGAAAATATAAATAAAATCTCAACAAAGAAAATAATGTAAGAATATTCATTATCTGAAAATATTTATGCTCGATTTCGAGATCTTAAAAATGTATCATAAAATGGATTAGCGTAGGATGTACATAATTACTTGCTGAATAGAGTGATATTCGTATACATTCATGTAAATATGCAGATCATTCTAATTGGACTAACAGACTGGAAAGCGTTTACGAGGTTTCCAGTTCGGTGTACATTATTTAGTCAACACTACACGCCACTATCAATATTTCGAAAAATCGAAACTTAATCTTTTAAGAAAGTTATCGATGTTGAGTCGAATTTGTAGAAACGATCATCGACTGCGAAAAGAACCTAGACATTGCCACAATACGCACTATTTGCACATTTGCACAGGAACGAAAATCTCGGTATTCAAACGATGATACTCCAGTATTCTCTCTATATTTTTCCTTAAAAGATTTTTTTATAAACAGGCAGGAGGCCTTTCATAAAGTACGTTACTAATTTAAGGGAGGAGTGGGTCATGCCAAAAACTACGATCGGTAGCAGGGTTAAAAGGGCAATGGGGTTTGCGGAAGTAACGTTGCGAACTTAGGTAACATTTATTATGTTTTCTGACGATAAATATTAACAAATTTTGCGTATTTTTTAAAACACGGCCCTAAAACGGTACAGTTTAGTAATAACTCTGAAGTTTAAAACACACTTTCATATTTCAGACTTCAAGCTCTTTTCCCTGTTACCCGCTGTCCTCTTTTGCTCGTTTTTTTTACCTTAATGCGAACTGAAGTAATAGAAACCAATTAGAACATCGAACTATTTGTGTTTAAAATTTAATTTGTTTTGGTTAATGAGTTTTCTGTCAAATCTTTGGTTTACAACTCATCTCATTTAGGTAAACAAATTAATTATTTGATTGAAAATTCAACTATTTTCTTAAAATGACATCTTATTTGGTCAAAAATGCTACTATTTGGTTTCAAAAATGCTACTATTGGCAGGTTTATTCTTTGAACGACTCAAAAAAGTCGGATGTTCTATATTCACCACACACGTGCATCCCTCACAAATGGTCAACCGCGTGTCGTCGTTCACAGCTTTTCACATGGGTCAGCGTGCCTGAAGAATATTTCTTGTCCTGCCGTATGTTCCACAAACTTGACGTACGCCTACATATTGCACCGAGTCACAAAATTCCGTTACGTGAGCTGATTTTAATATAAAATAAGAAAATACCTTTATATCTGTGTTATTATAAATATGTCATTATAAGTAAAAAACACTGACTAAGGTTGAATATGTATTTCTCTAAAAAGTGTATAACAACAAAATTCAAAAGAATTTAGTAGAGTTCAAGACCATTCAGATAAAGTCTCTTGTAACAGTGACTTCCAGAAGATTAATGTTAAATTCAAGCAATTGAAATTAAATTAAATTCAATGTAGCTCATACAAGTTCAAGAAGCTTCAAGCCAATTGTAGAAAAATATGAAAAATCATGACAAAGATAGATAGTTACATGATTCGACATTCATATATAGGATTGTTTATTTACCTATATATAAGTTATCGGCAGTGCGCTGTCAAAAATCAATAAGGGCGAAGCAGAAAATTTGTCATAATAGAGGTAAACGCGTTTAAAATTTCCGTATAAAACTATCGCATACTTAAAAATAAACTTATAACATATTGTTAGCATGCTCAGTAGAGTTCAGGTTTCACTTTAAGAACGAGCTTTTAAAATAAATTAAGCGCCATAAAACATACTTTATTCACCTGGGCTAGTAATCACATAATGTATAACTGTACTTGCTTATTTATTTCACTTATTCTGTGGGATTTTATTAATAATATTTGAATAACCATGAATGAAACAAAAATTTTATTGATACTAAAATAAACAGTTTTATATGATTTTATATTAAATAAATGGTAAAGAATTCGATTAGTTATATTATTGTACATATTAATAATTGAATTCGAGGTAAAAGCATCAAAGCTTTTTAAAAAAGTTGATATTTGTTAAAAACTAACCTTATAACACAATCAGCAGGATGCTTACGTTGTTTTATAACAAGGCGCCACTATCCTGTGCACCCTTTCGTTGATTTTGCAAAATAAAGTAAGCGATAGGTGTACACTTACTGTGTTTTGAAGTCTCATTACAGTTTCAGAATGCAATTACTTCGTTTTGATTTTTAAAATATTTTTATGAAAAACTTTAATATATGAAATATTACTGTGTACAATTGTTATTTACGTTAAATGACACCTGATAACGTGCTTAACTCAATGTTGAAAAAATTGGCACTTACTGTTTTTTACCGCGCACAGACATTTGACTTTCTTATATCTACTTAGCGATTTTAATTAATTATCGAAATTTTACTTCCTAATAGATTCAATTTGACCCTTTTCCAGGAAAATTCGAGGAAGCAAAGCTTCTAGCATACACTGAGAAAAAATGTTGTTAAATCAAAAGTACGCACTTTCGCGCTCGGTAAGAAGCAGATCTTGTTTCTTCGAATGTATAGACCACCGAATTAACAGAATCCTTGTCAAGCCGAAATAAATCATTATTATTTGAATGAATATTTATTTGAATCAACAGTATCTGCTTTTGACCGAGCGCAAACGTGCGCACTATTGATATAACGAAAACGTTGTGTCGAGATTCAATAGAGAATTTCCAGTAAATTTTAATATCCAATACTTTCAAGAAATAAAAGGGATGGAAATTTAGGCAGGTAGATGATCTAGAAAGATGCAGAAAGACAAATAAACATGAAATGATGTCTTTTCGTGAAAAACAGACATTTCTTTGACCTCAGTACAATGCATATTCTTTTATGTAAATTGTTCAACTAATATTTCTTTGGGTTTTATTCTCACGGAAAATAATTTCTTGAGGCGAACGAGTGAATCGAGAACTATATTAAATTAAAAAAAAGTGTCCGCTTAGATTAGGCAAATTTTTTAGTTATTTTGAGTTAAACATTTAGTTATTTTACATAAATTGTTCTCGTAAATGAGTAATTTTGACAAAGTTTCTAAGTTCGATAATTTATTATTTTCGATACATTGTGTATAATTTTATTATATTTAGATTAGAAAAACATGTATTTGTTTTAGAAATATATTAAATTACGGTAGCTAATTTTTGGTCTGGTATCGAGGAAATAAATTTCTCTAAAATCCGTATAATGCATTTGGAGGTCAAGTTTGTTATTTTCCTCGCCTTTCTTGATTTTTCCATTTAGTTACCGGCTACAATCCAATCATTTGTAAACTATTATTACCGCAACACAAACTATTTAATATTAACATTCGCGCATGCTTTAATTGGTAAAAAGCGTTTATTTGTCTAAAGTAAATCTGAACTGTCACTCCTCCCGATCAGGCTGTTGCCATTTTATTTCGCTGCTCCCATAATGCAACGGTGCTCTTTTTATTCCTTCAAAAACCTATGTTTAATATCTCTATAATAGCTATACTTATTATGGGTAGTGACTATACGGTATCCCTGGTATATGGAAAATGTTCAAAGATATTCATTTTGTTTGATTCCAGGATCTTTCTAAGTTCTTTCATTCGTTTTCAGCCACATGTTCAGCTATAATATTGAATAATGTCCCTGTCACAGCTCAATTTTTTTACCGTGCGTAATTACAAGTTTACTTAATAAATTTAATTTTATTTAAATTGCTTAAAATTTTAAACCTATTTGACATTTAAATTCAAAGGCTCGTTACAAAATTAAATGAAATTTTTTAGTCCGAAAAGAGAAGAGATATTTAAAAAGGTATTGTCGGACTAAAGCTTACCATTTTCACTGAAAATATCATGTCACACTAAAAATGCTACTTTCACTTTAAATGAATAGTCCTAATAAGAATACCCACACTTTCGACTTAAAATTAGTTGTCTCCTTATAAATACCATTTCCACTTAAAATTAATTACCCTACTAAAAAGAACGCTTTCCACTTTATTCGTATATAGGGCTGACCAACGACATTTTTTCCACTTAATTAATTAATATTATTACTATGTTATAAAATAATTTGGCTGATAAAAATAAGAATTACATTTGAACGGAAATTGAACCATATTATTATTTCCTAACAAATAAAAACGTTTTGCACGAGCCAATAAAATATTCCCAACTTTTACTGTTTCAAAAACAAGTATTCCTAAGAGACACATCCATTACTAGTAGTGAAAATGGATGTGGAAGGAGAGACTTTGGAGTGGTTACATTTTCGACTAAACGACATCGTTTATCATTTTAATGATATCATTAGTAGAACTTAAATAAGCCCGTCCTCAACAGTGAATTGAGCCATTTCGCGTTGTTTGTCGTAGTGGACTGGACTTTTTTTGCCTTGCTTTTTAAACGATGTTAGTGTACGATCGTGTAACACCTTCCAGTTGGTCTTTTCACCCCATCACCCCCTCGCTTCACAGTAGGAAATCCTCTATAAGCCTCTAACTGTTTTGTTATACACGATCTGTTCACTGTTTTTTAAGGCGTCGTTATCTTTGGTTTCCGCTTCCGTCAAATGAACTCTCGTTCCGTACATACTCCGAAACGAAATCCGCTTAACGTTTCTAACCCTGCAGATGCTATAATTAAGATATTTGTGTTGAGTTCTGTTTGAATGTTTTTACATTGAGAAATTTAATGTTTTCATGCCTTAATGGATTTTAAAATTTCAAAATTTTGCAAATGAAAACTATTTGAGCTAGAACATCTTTAAAAGTCAATGATAGCATTCAAACTTTAACTTATTTTAGTACCTACAATTTGGCAATGTTTAAATTTTAGAGAATTTCCATATGTACTATTAAAACATACACACAACAACCTTGCAACCTAAATCACGTTGAAACCAGACAAAATAACCAGCCCCTATAACTCCTCTATCACAACATAAACACACTCTTAAAATGTAAACATCAGTAGAACCAACCAAAATTCTTGATCCATCCACACGCCTAATATCCCTAAATACAAAACATCCAGCGATCTCAATACAACATATTACCACCCCACATACACAGCACACCCTTGGAACCCACAGTATCTAACAAAATCATGTAATCTCCCAACCCAACAACCCCCTCTGTAAAAGAATGCATACAACAACCCCGAAACCCAAAATATCCCAAGAACCAAACATATCTTTCCATCCCTCCTAATAAAATCAAAAACATTCCAAGAACCAAACATTACTACCATACTCCACCACCCTCTCTGTACGAAAATCCACACAAAAATCCACATCGAACACAACATTTAACGGCTCAATACACACATTTTTTCGAAATCTAAAGCTTTGCAAGAAATAAATATAACCCATTCATATCACACCCCGTCACATAAATCCACACAACATCCCTGAAACCTGAATGCTCACAAAACCTAAGTAGCCTATGAGCTGAACACAAGTTTCAACCTCTGCAACTCATTTACAGATACACAAGAGACCCGTCCAAATTGTTCAATTTTGATATTTTTCTCGTTATTGCGATTGTGATTCCAAAATTGTATTATATTATAATTTTATTTATATTCAATAATAATTGATTTTTTAACTTTCCACGATTTAAAATTGTTTTTCCTTTAGAGCATTAAATTTTTTAATATTCCAAGCCCGAACAAATTAATTTTTACATTATCCAAATTCAAATAAATTGTCATGATTTTAATTTTTAAATTCTTCAACTTTCAACGTGAGAAACTTAAACTGTTTTAAATTCACGGCGCCAAAAAATAAAAGTTTTTGATTTGTAATGGTACCTTTTTAAACATGTACTACATTTGTTGCCTAAAATGAAAGTTTATTACTATTCCTTCCATAGAATGTCAAAATAATTGATCCAAATGATTCTTGACGGGGGGGGGGGGGGTTTTACTCCCGCCTTGTTCCGTGCACCATGAGAGTAATTGAATCCCGTGAAGGAGCATTTATTCGTGGATATTTTAGTTTTCCATAACTTCTGATAAGTATTTTTCACTTTAATTCTTCGCCTTAGAGTTATTTATACGCCATGTCCATTTTTTGAATTATTGAACTATCATGATTCTTACTTTCGGTAAGGGTTGAATTTTGTTTTTTAATAAATTTCCCCCTGAAATTTATTTCATCAGCCGTTACAATAATTAATTAAAATAGTGACGTTAATTAAAAGTGAGAATTATATTACGCCATAGCCTTTTTTGTATTGCTATAAGAGAAGAAACGCCAACTGCGCAGTGCATATTTTATATGGATAACCTAAGTTCAATTTAAAAAATAACAATGTTCGAAAATATATTTACCTTAAAAGTAAACAAAGGAATATTACTCGAAATTCAATAATTTGTGAATAACTCATCTAATTTCAGGTATGTAATACCACAGAATAATGTAAACTATCATTCTGTTCAACTTTTACTCAATAATTTCATTATAAATAGTTTATTTATAAATATTTTGTGCACTTCGCGTATTATAATTGTGATAAAGAATGAACTTTTTCAATATTACCCCATGTATCCAAAATCAATTTTCCACATTAGCTAAAATACATTCGTAATTGTATTAAACATTGTACTACTATGTTATTTATCCTGCATTAATTTATACCGATAAACTTATTTTAACATTAAATAACGTTTTTGTAGAGTATATTATTGTTAAACTTTGAACCTTATTTTCTCAGTTTGGCAGTTGAGGGACATGGCGTACTATAACTTTAGGGCGACGAACTGTTTCAACAGGTACCTCAGTTTTAATATTTGAAGAAATAGTTATTGCGAAAATTAACAAATTAGTATTGTTTATAACAAATAGTATACGCAAATATTAGAAATGAGTATTTCTTCGCCAAAAAACCGAAAAATGTATGTGCCTTATTCGATCCAGCAGCTCAATTATTTTAAATTATTAAACATGATATTGCATTTTGGTGCAATTAACAAACGTTTTATATACTTACAATGAACAGTGACTAGTTTTCCAGAAATCTTTTAAAGAGATTTAATAGGAAAAATGATTTTTTCACTAAGAGATGTTCACTTTAACTCATTTAGTTGTATCAGTTAAACCTGAACTTCAATGTTAACTGTTTATAGAACTATTTATTTTTTGCAACAATAATAATTGAATAATGATTCAAATTTCAAAATTTGCTAAAGGAAGGATTCTTATGTACCATACACGAAGGACGATTTCGAAGATAGGACAGGCATGAGAAAACGTTCTTAGAAATGGGACATTCCAAGTCCTTTTATACCAGAATTCCTTGGAAAATATTCTCTAGGTTCTGTTGTATATATGTATGTATATATATATTGATGTAGCAGGTCTTTTTCTCTCTTGAAACCTCATTACTAAGCCATCGTAAAAGAAAAATCCGATTCAGCACAAGTGCATAGACTAGTCTATCGCTTTCCGGAACTTGGTTTTACGTTTCTTCCAGGTATCGTTCATACCGTTTTCCCGATTATTTTGCATGCTTCTGCGAACCCCTTTTCTAGCGAGGCATTACGTGTATTGAGTCCATGTGCACGCGAACCGGAAGTTTCGTAAGGGCTACACGTTATGGCATGCGTTCCTATAGGGTGACTAGTATAGTCCATGCTCAATTTTTCTGGACATGAGACGAGACTTTATTCGGTCTCGATAACATTTTCATAAAATCAACTGATTTACATTTTAACAAAAAACTGTTTCTAAGACGCTCGATAGGAAAGTTTTTAAATCACTTGAAATATGTCAAATTGTACCGTATACTTCACAATACTTAAACATTTCAAATGAAGTCTTTATAATTGAGTTTAAATTAAGTATTTATAAAATAAAAGAATTCCAATTATTACATTGCACATCGAAATATCTGTAGTATGAGCGAAATTTTTCAGATTTAATTTAAAAAATTTCAAAATACTAAAAATTTGAAAATTAGAATGCTTTATGCTGAAATTATATTAAATTGGAAGCATTTGAAATCAAACTATATTTTAAACTTAAATTATATTTGAAATTTTACAATTGTTTCAAATTGAAGCTTTTAACGTGAGCAGGCATAAATTTCGAGGCAATCATTCTTAAAAAATAAAAAAATTTCAGGGATTAAAAAAGCTATGATTATAGTTATTAGATGAAAATATTTTTACGAAACTTTGAAGATATTTGGATATTCATGGTACTTTATGAAGATATTTGGTACTGAATAGCATTACGGAATTTTCCGTAAAAATGACCAGATAATTATAGGGCTTGTGCCAGTATATTTCATTTGCATAATTTTACTTAAGATAATATAATAAAGTTCTCTTTGTAATTACTTGTCGCTTATAAAGTAAGAAATTACTTCTCTTGAACATTCTGACCAAAAGTTGTCTTTTCCACTTATTTGAATAATATACCACGTCTTTCTCAATGGGATCCGCTACCCAAACGGTAATTTTTAGAAGGACATACCTTCAAACTTCTTTCTGCCTGTTATTATCATTATTACAAAAAGGTAAGAGCATGTATGTCCCATAGCACTGAGGTTATCTAACTGTACCCTTATATATAGTTCTTATGTGTTCACATAAATGATTTTCTAAATGCTTCACTATGAGGCTCGCAAGCACATGACAGTCGCAGAAGATGTGATAGGCTGTTTCACCACGAAAGCCATATTTTCGACAGCAAAAGTAGCGGCCGATTTTCATGTTAGTCGTGTGCTTATTTAAGCGGCAGAGGCCCATGAGAGTTTCTATTATTATGTTCACCTGCTTTCTTTTCAAGTTCAAGATTTTTTCGATTTTCCTAAACATGGTACTTTCATAAACTTTTTAAAGTCACTTTTCAATGGCATGCTTAGCTGAAGCATTTGAGGCTTCGCAGTATGGTTCAGGTCTATGGAGAACTTTTGTAGTTCTACTTTTTGCAAGCAAATCAGCTTTTTTGTTACATTCAATGTTCTTGTGCCCAGGAAACCGGATCAGGTTGACCCAGTTTTTACTGAACACTTCGAGAAGTACTTGCTGGTTCCTCCAGACGAGTCTGGGAGTAAAACTCACCGATTGGAAAGCTTTCAGAGCAGTTTAGTTGTTGGAGCATACGTAAATTTGGTAATTTATGAACCCACGATTACAAATCTCCCCTGAACATGCCTTAAGAGGTAGGATTTTAGCTTGAAATACGGTAAGGAAGTTTCTCAGTGCGGTTGTTATTTCAGTACTAGGATTCTCTCCACATTCTCAAACTTTAGAGCCAATTGAGTATTTAGAAGTCGCCTATATACCAGATGAGTCTTCCTGATGTAAATAAATTGCCTCCCCAATTTTGATCGTTCCAATCCTCTTTTTTTGGAAAATCACTTTAAAGGGTTTTATGAACGAGTTTTCTTTCACAGCAAGGGACGCCAATGCGCTATTTTCTATATAATGCAGGACAAGAAAGAAGATGGCTCCCTTGAGGAAGGTTTGTATGCCTCTGCCGCAGCCATTGCCGCTGCTGGGGTTGTTCTTATTGCTCCAGTAATTGCCAGACAAAAGACCATTTGTATGGTTTCTAGCTGACTCCTGGAGCTAATTAAACTGGTCCTTGGAACTCAGATCAATGAGGCATTATTTATATTTGGTCTAATGATTAACGTATATAACCAGTAATCTACCTTCGGCTTGAGTCCCCAGGTTTTTTAAATTGCACCTCTGGAAACCCAAAAGGCTGATTTGGCCTTGTTTGCTACCGCACGAATATGAAGTTTTCAGATTAGTTTAGAAATGAGGCGTAAATACTCAGCTGATGTAGAGAAGTTATGGAATTTAGAGATCTCGAGATCGGATATTTTTCTGCATCTCGAAATAACCATAAGTTCAGTTTTATCCGGCTTAAAAGAAAAGCCATGGTCGTTGCAGTAATTCTCAACTATGTTAAGAGAATTTTGTATGAGTTTTATTCATAACTTATCCAATTATTAACAGTGGTACATACAGAATGCTCATCTATAGAATTTAATATAGATTCCGTAAGGGTGTTACTGAAGGCACTCTCGATGCCTAGAAATGCTGCAATCGCTACAGCTCTTGTTCGCTCTCCTTTTCAAATGCAGGAGATAAATGCATGAAGTGTGCCAACGGTGGTTTTGACTTTCTGTGAGGCAAATTGATTAATATGGAGGTGTTTATCCGGTAAGATTTCTTTCTTCATATGAAAATAGACTACATTTTCCAATGCTGTCAAAATGAAGGAAGTCAGGATAATTAGTTTGAGTGCTTTAGCCAATATAGTAGGAATCTCTCCTCGGCTTTGGCATACATAATTATTCTTATTGGCCCTATGATCTGGACCGTGTACATGTCATAGTTTCCAGTTTTCCTGACTCTAATGAATAACCTCCTAGGGTCTTTTTTCAAAGGTTTACGTCTATCATACCACCGACAATTATCCTCATGAGATTAATGTATGGACCTCCACACTATATCCACAGCAAACTCAAGCTAACCAATCGTTCTAATCCTCCCTGGAATTATTGCCAGGGACTCTCCAAGATCTAACCTATATTTGTCCAGTCAGTCGTTCTATACTTTCTATACCTAATCGGATCAGACTCGTCCGCTGTCATTAAAAAGCATACATACCATATATGTCGCTAAAAGATACAGTACTGGATATTGAGGTTAAGGTCAGGTCAATAACCACATGAGACCTGGATGTCAAAAATGTTGGCGTATTTACGCGATTCAATATGGTTAAATTGGTAGTTAAAAGGTATTTTAAAAAGTATGCACCGCTGTTGTTGATGCTCTTACTGTTTCATATTGTACAGTGAGCATTCGTTTCACATCCAATGATCAGTGGCCACGCTTTCGAACTACATTAATCCACCAATCGTCTATATTCCTCTGATGAAGGCGGGTCTAGAGAATCGAATACCATGTATGATGAGCATCTCACTATTGCCTGACGTCTTCCTCCTCTTTGGTGTTTCACTTTTATCGCTACTAAGTCTTTGGTACAGAACCTAGGTATGTAAATATAATCGATATCCCTTCTGATGTAAATCGTTGCTGGAGACTTTGCAACAATTCTACTGTAGATTAGAAAGCCGCGTTTCTAACTTGTACCCTTAATTTCTACCTTATAGCAACAAGGTTCTTGAATAACAACAAAAGCCGGGTACTCCTCTGTACATGGATGACGCAGATTTACAGTTGCAAAGATTGATTTAGATGAGATCAAAATTCAAGGAGTTTACGCTGTTGATATAAGAATCGGCAATAGCTCTCGATTGTTCCGAGGACAGCTGCTCCTCAACTGTCCCCGTAGTCTACTTCAGCCTAGAAAGTATTTTCATCTATTTTCATCTGGATTAAAGATCGATAAAGGTTCATCAAAAATACGGGTTATCAATGCCATAAACTTGATTTGGGAAGATCCTTGGAAAGAATGGATTTGACTTCTGCATGTTTCCATAGTTTCAAACTGCCAGCAGCCTCGATGAGCAATGCTCTAGACATCTCATCCGGCAGATGAGGGTACTAGTATTTAAGTACTAGTTATTAAGTTTCCATCTTCTAAGAAGAAGAAGTGTTCATAGCTAGTGTCGTTGAATACTCTAGTCAATGTGTTTTTTTGTCAGTTGAATTTATCTGCTTCCCACCAAAAGCTGGGGAATTAAAAGGTCCGTCCAAGCTGCCCTGCTTGAAAGGATAAGGCGATTTACACTGGGAGTTTGTGCGGTATCCCAGGACATCGAATGAGTCACCATACCCTGTTAACTTTCAGCCCTCGACACGGTAGTTGCCGCATTCACATAGGGAGCTATTCTGGGAATCTAGAGCCACCCTAAATTTGCTGCTTAGTAGAATTCACACTGTTCGTTCCACGTTACTAACCACGAACTCCTACTCATCAAGGGTCGTCCTCACGGTGGCTTGCAGATCGTCGCTACCCGTGGAAGTTCTTGGGCCTCCTCATCGCGGATAGGAGGAATCTTGCCTTCTCGTTGGGCAAGAAAATGTTATTTCCCATCGTAAAGAGTAGTAGGGTTTACGCTTCCCATGGAAAAGTTTCTCTCTACTTGATTTTAATGAGACATTTTTTCTTTCACTAATGAGCTCTTTTCTTCTGTAACTTTACTCAAGGAAATCGTATCTAAACTGATAATTATTCAATCAAAACTGTATAAAAATTGAACAAGTTAAACTAGTTTTAAGTTTTAAAGTTGAGTACGTCTGTTTATCGTAAATAAATTAAATCCGATGAAGTACAAAATGAGAACTAAATTTAGAAAGGTGAGGCGCGAAATCGTGCCATCTAGTGATAATTAACTTCTGTTTATAAGAAAGTAAAAATCCTTGGTTGACCCGAATTTTAAATAAACTCCATATCCATTAAAATTTAAATATATTCATCGATCCGTTTGCTTGTAGTAACGCTTCACGTCTGAGCTGAAAGTCGGAATTTTTTATTAATGAGTCGTATTTTTGTAAATCTCTGACATAGAAGCTCCTCTTTATTGTTCTTGAAAATATTTGCATTATATAAGGAAAGTTGTATTTTTTTAAATATATGAGACAAGAGGTTTTGCCAACATATAAAGCATCTTATGAAAATGATGATTCAAATGAGAAGTACATCCAATTGAATAATTTTTTTTATTTCGCCAGCATTTCCGTTATTAAGAAACGAGCGTATCGCATTCATTGTTTTCAATGCTTGCACTGCTCTAAAACACCAATTGTGGTTTATCTTTGTTTTGGTATATTTTTTACTTTTTCTGGTCATATGGGAACCTTAATTTTTTCTCTGCTTTCAGAACCGCTGGGTAAGCTTAATCCTACTCAAGGATTTTCTATTAACACTTCTCGTCAACTAGCTCGCTTATTGGTCGAAGCATGAAAATGCACGTAAAAATTTTGAAAGGGCAGAGATATTGGTACTCTGCATGATATTTTTTTTTAATGTAAAAAATATCTTTGAGCTATTCTCTCAATATTTATTATGCATGATAATGAAATAGTTATTTAATTCTAGAGTATATTTTGAATGTCTAGTAATTCTTTTTTATGTTTTAAAAGTTAAACCAAAAAAGGGCAAAATTATAAGTTAATGTTAAGAAAAAAAATTGTACTTTTTACGTAAGTAAATTTCTTTCAATTTTCCGGAAGCAACTTTAGACCAATTCCAAGGCCTGGCGAAAGGGCGGGTTATGATGGGGAGATTCTCCCCAGGCGCGGAGTTTTTATTAGCTTGAATTATAAATTTTCAAAATTAAATATAGGGGCCCGTAATTTCCATCCCCAAGGCCCGGTTCTACTCTCCACGGGCCTGCCAATTCCATTTTAAATTAGGCAGAGAGGTCCAGCCTGTAGTGCCGGAATGGTTTAAGATTTCTGCGTTTAAAATAAAAAAACATGAACTTTATAGTTCAAACAAAATTTATTTCTTCGATTTGTTACAATCATTCAAAGAGTAGTTTTCGAATAAGCGTGGAAATTCTTTCTATTTCAATTAATCACCCAGAAAAATTGATGTTTGAAAAATGACAAGAAGGTTGACTTTTTTTAAACTTATTAAGAGTCAATTTTCTCAAAAAAACCCTAATTTAACATTTAAAAAAAGCTAATAATATGCATCACATATCACGTAAGTATCGATTTTGGTAAATTAATGCTTAACATTACAAAACATTATTTTCGAAAAATCGACTTTATACCTTTTCCTCCGGAAAAGCGAAAAGTACAAAAAAAGGTTTAGATAAAAGTTTTCACACCTATAGCAGGTCACCATAAATTTCACTAAATTCCTTCTTTATATAAGCATAAAATTTTTTTAAATTCTGGGAAAGCACGCACCTCTAGGTTTCCCATATGATTAACACGGGGAAAAATGTGAAGAAAAAATCCTGATGACTTTTAGTTTTCGTCGAATTCTTCTATAAACCAACATACCTTTTTTCAAACTTAACAAAACTTGCGAAATTTTCATAATGGCGGACCCATACAAGATGATGAAAAATGGTATCTTCTATAATTTCAACAAAAGGTTTACACAGAAAAAAAACATTTATTTCGTAATTTTTAAAGAAAATTTTCTTAAACTTGACAAGATGAGCAAGTTTATTTGTAGAAACTATGAGGTCCGTTCTGCTAGCACCTCCACAATCGAATTTCGATATTCCGTTTATGTCTAAATTTTGGGCTATTTTTGGGCTATTTTTGGGCACCGATGCCGATTTTTGGGCTCTTTTATTTTTCTCAAAAAACCGA
>JAAAKG020067891.1:0-17476 GCA_010014905.2 Druon quercuslanigerum
GTATGGATTGAATTTCAAAGTTTTAAATTCTACTTTTGTTTTAATTTCTAAGAAGAAAAATGTTACTATATAAAGTTTTAGGTTATTTTAAAATAATAGATACGTCTATGGAAAATATGGTCCCGGTCAAATTGGCTGAAACTGTAGAAGAATGTAGTTCACAAAATCCTCAATAAATAAAGTCCTTATATTTATATTTGTTATATTTATGTAGCCCCATTCATAGATATTTCTACAAAAAGTTAAAGTTACTTTTTAAAAATAAAAATGTAACTTGTAGATAACTATCCTGTACTTTGTTCATTGTTATAAACAAATGGATGGATATAACTATTAACTTTTGCATTTTTGGATTTCCAATGTGTTACGTACATGTATATACGTATATGTACGTACGTGTTATAATCAATTTTTAATTGCAAACAAGCACCAAATAACAATAATAGTTATAAGTTTACATAATTTTTATAAACCAATTCGCTTATAAGAGAGATAGTGTAATTGCTAATTTAAACACTGGTTTGTCTCAAAACTCATGGAATTTTGATCACTTTTTTATTTTAATTTTAATAATATTAGAATCTTAGGAAGAAAACAAAACACATATAAACGTCGTATTATTGTATCTATCTTTTTAAAAAAATTAAATAAAATTTTAATTAACCTTTAGACTGAAGAAATGAATATGAACCAGATGTATCAATGCATTTTACATTGAATCTAATTATGTCAACTTAAACTTTTTAATACAAAACAGAATTTACAATTTTTAAGTCCTTTAAGCTTTGGCGCGCTATTTTCATTTGTGGTTATTTGAAAATTCGAATTGTTCATTATCGTCCATTTGGTATTTTCTGTTAGCATTAAGTTCAATATCAATTTCCTCTTCAGTGGACTTGTTTTGTTTAGTCTTAATATTTATGAAGTTTTAATTCGTCATAATCAAAATGTAATTGTTTTTGTTCTTGTTTCCGCCAATTTGACCAGGACTAGTTTTTCCATAGATTTTTGCGAAAATCAATATACGAAAAGGCGGTTTCGACTGAATTAATATAGGACTAAAAATGCGACGAATTCAACTGGAATTCACAACACAGGTAGAAAAAATGACGCGCGGCACTTCAGTCACAATATAGCACATAGTGCAGAAAACACATGAACAAGATCAATACATAAAATCATACCAAAAAATGCAACAAATAATAATTTCAGCAAAATGGAGAAGGTATTATTTTAAGTTTTTGATTTGATAATTAATTAAAAGAAAAGCAAGTAGTTAGACGTATCCCACCGCTGTCACCATTTTTTATATGTTACGTCACGTGATTAAGCGGGACGGCGAAAGGGTTCAAATTTTTTTAATTTTCTTTATAATTGAAAGTATATCCAAGTCCCTCGAGCGGCTAAGAGACTAGGAAATGTGGGACTTGCCAGATCTACCACGGGTGTTAGTTGAAGTTTGCCGGTTTTTTCACTAAAGAAAGCACTTAATCCTCAAGGGAATCTCAAAATTTTATTCTTCAAAGCATTGACCATTGGATTATACACATTTTGCCCATCATTCAGGATAATCATGGATGACGTTCCAAAAAATAATTGTCTCTTTCGATACAAACCATTCGACGAGCTATTTTTCGACTTCTTCAAAATTGACGAAGCGCTGCTCTGCGAGTGAGTGTCCCATCGATGCGAAAAGGTGATAGTCGGACGGGCGAGGTCTGGAGAGTACGGTGGGTGCGATAATATTTCCCAATTCAATGATGTTAATGTGTTCTTCACCACTTTAGCGGTTTGCCATGATTCAAATAAATAATTTGTTGTTTGTAGCGATCCGTATTCACCGCCTCACCAGGTTTTAATAACTCGAAGTACAGCACACCATACTGGTCCCACCAAACACAGAGCATTGTCTTACGGCCAAAGCGATTTTTCCTTGGAGTCGATGGGTCGACCTTACCCGGTGAAAGCCATAAGTTTTTCCGCTTTGGTTTCTCGAAATAAATATATTTTTCGTCCCCCGTGACTATTTGATGCAGAAAAAATTTCCTTTCGAACCGTTCAAGCTAAATTTCACAAATGGTTTTTCGATTTTTTATTTGTCTATTGTTCACTGTTGTGGTGCCCATTTTCCATAGTTTTAGATTTTTCCCATGGCTTATAAACGTTGGCAAATTGTTCCTTGGATCACATTTAGTGTTTGTGCCAATTGTTGCGTTTGGGTTGGGTCTTCATCCAATAACGCCTGCAATTCCTTGTCTTCGAATTTTTTCGCTGCTCCCGAAATCTCCACTTTTAAATTGACGAAACCATGTCTTACATGTTCTAATCACTGGAGCATGTTTACCATAAGTTTTTACTAGCAATCGATAAGCTTTAACTGCTTTTTCACTTTTTTGAACAAATCTCGACGTATTCACTGAGATAAACAACTATAATGCTATTATTTTGACAGAATGGAATTGTTTATTTTTGAAGGTTATAGAAAGGTCCATAGAAAAATATGACATAGATGCCAAATCATAGAAATGTATACGTATCTCTTAGGACACCTATGAGTAAAACTGGCAAACTTCAACTAACACCCCTGGTAAAGGAGTGAAACCTACCTTGCTTTTTTTTCTTATCTATTAAATAAAAGGGCAAAAGAAACAATTGGATAAGGACCTTTCGGCTAAGAAAGTATTACCTTTCGACTAAGAAAGATGACTTTTTTTAAAAAAAAGATGTATTTTATATCTAAAAAGACGAATTTTCAATCAAAAAGTTCAATATTTAAAGAACAAATATGATTTTTTAACTGCATATCTGAGTTTTCAATAACATAATTATTTTTTAAACCAAATAATGAAATTAACACCCAAAAAATAGGATTTTGGTCATATATGTATGTATGCATGAGTATGCGACCGTTTATCTATGTTGTATGTCTTCCTTGATTATCTTGCGTGAGAGATTTTTATAGCGTTTATTGGCAATCTTTATAGCTTGACTCATGAATAAAGGCTAATTTCTACGCTTTCACTTGAAATTTATTTTTTTGTATTAATCTTATTTAATATCCATGCCAATAGAGCAAATTTACATGCTGAAGCGATTCGTTCCATATGATGTTTTATTGGTTTAACAAATTGTTTTCATTTTTAAATCTTAACATCTCAATCAAAAAGAATTAGGTCTAAAAAAAAAGTTGCGGTTTCTTATCAGGTTCTATTTATTTAGTTCGTATTTAGGCAAAAAAAAGAAAAAGTAAAAATTTCTTGCGAATAGGGGCTTTTCTTTGAAGAAGATACTAGTAGTAGTAGTAGTTGTAAAAATTTTATTTGCATTATTGTAATTTTATACATAAAAAATGTTTTCCTGAGATTATTGAAATTAATAAAACGAAGTTTTATTCATATTTCTAGAAAAACGTTACCATTTTATTTAAACTATGATGATACGGCTAAACTATATAGTTAGTTTTTGACTTATATAATGCGAGGAAAAATAATGCTAATAAAACAAAAGTTTTAAAAAAAAAAATATTTTAAATATTAGATTTCTAATATAATAATAGAACAAATATAGAAATTATGAACAAGAGCATCTTAAATATTTCCATACACATTGTACAAACTTACAAAACACTTACTGCGTGTCTAAATTTTTTAAAAAGGTTTTCCTTTTTATACAAATTCCCAATTTATTTTGACTTATTTATTGTTCAAAATCATTAAATAAAATTTTATTTTTAAAGTTTTCTAATTATTGGAGTAAAATTATAACTTCAATTTAAAAGTTCTATTATGCTGCATGTTCCACATGTAATATTTAAGAGATCCAGAAAAAGATAAATACTCACCAAAACAACATGAGTGAAAAAAATTGAAATACTTTTTGTAAATAATGACTTTTAACATAAAATTAAGTTTTAAAATTTGTTTTTGTTACCAAGTTAGTTTAAATAAAAAAATGTAAATAAAATAATTTAATTTTTTTTAAAATTAAATTCTTAACCAAAGAGATTAATTTTATGATAAAAATGCGAAGTCTCTCCGAAGCAGATAAAACGCTATACCGCTAAATAAGATTTTACAACCAAATGCATGAATTTTAAAACAAGAGAAAAACAATTTTGAACAAAATGGTGACAATTTTAACACAAAAACGAAAGCTTTTTGCACAAAAATTATTAATTATCATAAGAAAATAATAATTTTTAAGCGTAGCAGAGTAATTTTCTGTAAAAAAGGTGAATTTTTGAACAAAATACAGACATTTTCTCTGAAAGAAGATCCATTTTTTAGCAACAGTAAAATAGCTATCAATAAGTGTGACCATTAATTCTATGTTTTCTTTAAAAAAATTACTTTCAATGGAAAAATACAAATATTCATTGCATTTTTTATCACTCAAATCTTCTTTTTGTTTCTACATTGTCAATTCTTTTGTTCAGAACAGAATAAAGAAATTTAGTGCTGATAGAATAAATTTTGTGAAATGAGCATCGACGAAAACTTTCATTTACAGATGTGCCTTTTTCAACAAAATAATATAAAGATAATATCTGTCTCGAAAAATAAACGATTGCCCACCAGCGTCAATCCACCTAGCCGTTCTGTCTGCCTCTCTGTTTTTCTTTTTTTCTCTTTCTTATTCTCTCTCGATCTTCTGCATACTTTTCAGTTTGCCCTTCTATGTTTCTTCGTCCATGGCCGTGAGACTATGGGAGAAATCTGCGCGCGAGGTTTGGTATGTAAAGGAGGGAGTGGAGGAGGGAGGTTATTCCAAGTTATAAAAGATCGCGATCGCTCTTTAACGGGCCTTTTTCTGGCATCTTAATTGAAGTACGAACATTTGTACCACGCGCGAACACTTAACTATTTTTTAATATATTTTGTATGATTTGCTCAGTCTCATTGTGACGCATAAGATAAAATTAAATCTAACAACATTTGTAATTTTATTTTATCACTGAATTAAAGCAAAAGTTTTCATATTGAGGACAATATGTACGCGCATGTTCTAGGACAACGAAATATTTTGTTGAATCAGTGAGATTCTTTTGTGCTTTAAATATTCAAAATTTCCCTGCGGGAAAATAGTTTTTTGAGCCTATAAAATATTTGCTTGACCTTAAAATATATTTCTTTCCATCAATTCATATTTTCCCATTTCAAAGAAATATACATTCTTATTCATGACACATTCATTTGGAACAATGAGTCTTTCATTTTTTGTCAAATGTGTAATTTTTGTCTTTATCAACAGCTAGGAATCTAATAAGATATACAAGGTAGGAACATAATCTGGTGTGGCCATAACGAAGCCATATTTAACCAGTCCATCTTTACTAGAGACATGTCATGGATCCCAGAAGGCCATAGAGAGAAACAAGATACGAGATCCCAGGAGGAAAAGCCTGAAGAAGAATTCGCTGAAAGTTACAAGACAGAAGAAGCCTCGCCAGCAAGGGGATTTTGACTTCGAAGTCAGCTGAAGTCAATGTAACGTTATTTTTAACAATGTCGTGAGACCTTAATCGTACTTTCGTGACTCGCTTGATTCTAGTTTTTGAATCCATTAGACTGCCAACATCGTTTGACATCGTTCTGACTTCGTACTGTCTTCGTGCGCCCCGCTCACCAGTTTGGAGGTGTACAATTAATAGTATCTGCAGAAAGAAATATATTTTTTCTAGATCAGTACCTTATTTCATAACCTTTTCTGCCCTAAAACAGAGGGTGCTGCAGTTATTTTTTTTAAATGGAACGCTTTTCGTTACACCATTGTGAGAAGCGGTCGATTCATATGATTGGCATTAAGCCCCATTTTATACTGATCTTATTCAAGCACCGCTGCTGCCTTTAAATTGTCAATATTTGAGTTTTGCCAAAATATTCAGCGCTTAGCGTTCGCCCGTTGCGCGAAGCACGCTGTGCGAGACGGACGTCATATTGACCAAATTTTAAGGCGTGATACTGATTTTTTCATCGTGTTTGCTTTTAATGCTATACGGGAATACCTTATGCTCTGCTTGGCACCGTATAACGTTAAAACTGTCAATTTTTCTTTAAATTTTTTTTTAATTTACCCATGCATTCTGTGCCGGTTAGAAAAGGATAAATAGGGAAGAAGGGATGACTAATAAATTTGAAGATTCGATCAGATAGCAAGAAAGTAAAAAAAATTGGAGAGCTTTTCAGACGTGCTTAATTTAAGACGAAGATCAGCGCAAAAACCGTACTTACCTTGAAATTCGAGTGTATTTTTCACATTCTATGCTACTATTGACACTATTTTAAATTTCACAAATAAGTTCGAAAAATACCATTTAAGCTTTAAATTTAAAAAAAAATTTCCTGTGGCGCTACTTTTTGTATACAATTCTTAAAAACTTTTGAAAACCTAAGTATTATTGTTTAATTAAGAACACTAGGAAATCCGTAGTAAATAAGAAGAATGTATCGTTCTATGTGGCCTAGTGCTTCCGCTTTTTAGAATGAATAGTCGAAATCCTGAAGAGTTGATTGGCAGTGAGATAAAAAATCGAAGGAACTATTTTTTCCCCCTTCTTTGTTTATAAGACCTGAGAGTATAAATTTGATACAAATGTTCTTCTTGTTTCTTGTTATCAATGAGAATTTTGCTTATGATTTGCGCTTTTAGTACATTTGCTTGTTCGGTAATTTGCGAAAAATTGCACCCCCTCTAAGTACTATTTCTTTCAACATTTGTAAACATTTTACATCCTTAATTATCTGATTATATTTCTCTGTCAAAAACTATATTTCATTTAAAAATTAATGTAAAATTGAGAAGGTTGCTACACATTTACAATTTATAAGTTTACTTAATTTTTCGGCCTTTCATATAACCAATTTTCAATTTCGTCTCACCGTTACATATTTTTCTTTAATGTATAAAGACCATCTTGAACGAAGGAGATCAAGAATGTTAATTAAAAAATATATTCTGACCTAAATTTACTGTTTAGACAATTTGGGAAGGGGAATTAGAAGATCTTACCAAATTACTTTTTTTATATAAAATAAAAATATTACATTTTCCATAAATAAATATGATCTTTTAACTTAGAAGTTAATTTCGCACCAAAGAATATCTATTTTACCTTAAGAAAGCCAAATTTGCAATAAAACAAATTAGGTCTAAACTAAAGAAGATAAACATCAAATTTAAAAAATTGTTTCCAAACAAAAAAAACATTCGAAAATTCCTGAACTTTCCGGCATTCCCTACCGAGTAGCAACCATGTATTAAAAATTTTCCCAAAATTCATTTTCACAATTAAAATAAGTTTCATCCCTTAGGGTTGATGTGCTTGTTAACAGAACCGGAGCAACAGATGGTCTTGTCTATTATAACAAACAATTCTTCTTCACAGACACTAACGTAAATGAACTCTGTACCTATTATGAATTGAATGGACACACAGCTTGCACTCATATAGGTATCCCAATTCTTTTTATTTTTTTTTTCCTCATTTGAACTATCTTCATTCGTGATAATTTTTAGGGTTTCGTCGCCCTGGGTGGAAACCCTTACAGTTTCGGGCAAGTGTCCGTCCCTCGATCAAACTCTTCTCCTAGAAGGAGAAGTGAAGAGAATTCCTAACTCATAACTCAAAACTCGCAGTCCAAAATTCAGTTAACCCTTGTTTTACCAATGTGAAAAATTCACAATAAAGAACATCCGTGCTACCGAGTAGGGTGGGCCGAGAAGCGACTTTTTTCGATTTTGAAATCGGCAGGGGGTGTAAAATAACGTTAAGGCAATATTCGGTTTATCTTAAAATAATAATCAACTGTTGATTATCAATGAATTATATTGGTCAGTTACACCCTAAATTTCGTTTTGTTATAAAATCTTAGAATTCCCGGACGTAACTCCAACTTTGCTTTGATGTTACCATCTCTTACTACTATGCCCTACACATATTTCGAAGCTTCTGTTATAAAACGGATACATATTTCAGTGCCTTAATGGGTTTTCCCTTATCAAAATAATTGCATATTTGGTATCTTTTTTAAATTCCTTGATTTCATTAGTCGCTATGCGTCTTGTAACTTCAAATTATCTGTGTCGGTTTTTCTGTTTCTGATTTCTAGCTTCTGGAATCCGTTCGCAAGCTAGTTTTCTAACAGAAGGCCTCTAATCAGCCACCATTGCCAAGAGAACATTTTCAAAATAAGCAAAGTAACCATTACATTGAAGGAGTTTATCAACAACTTTTCTTTGTTCTTTCTCCAGATACCTCGAATATTGTATAATTCTTCAAAGATTCTTTGAACATTCTGTACACCAATGGTATACTTTTATTTCAAACCAAGAAGGAGCATAAAATTTCATTTAAAATTTAGCGATAATTTCAACATATTTAGAAGGTTTTGGTAAAGAGATGTAGTACCTTAAAATTCTACAACTAATAGTTACCCATCCAAAATGAACAACAGGACCTGGCTTCTTCTTTTCTTAATCAAGAAACATTCGCCTTTGGATACGGCCTAGGAAATATCATGGAGATAGTGGCGGTCACTACTCAATACTTTTCTATATCAATATCAAGAAAATTTTTAGCACCAATTGGTAAAAAAGAAGTTACAGACAGAATTAATTAATTCTGAATTGCTTGTCCAATTTCCAAAGAAAATGAGTTAGGCCCCCTTGTTACTTCGTCAAGTCATGCGAACAAAATTGTTTTCTTTAAGCTCATTGAGATGCAAAATACAGATGATCCGCTTTAAAGATCTGTTCAATTCTAACTCTAGTAATCGTATATTCCTTTGGAAATACCTGTATTGACATTTGTACCATTGAAAACAACAATTACAAGGATATCTGTAGAAATGTGTTTTTCAGCTAAGACTTGCATTAGGCTTTGTTTTACAACAAGAGATTTTCTAGTACTGACGCTCTCATGTCCTGTATATTTGAAACCAGTCTCTTCTACCAAACTGTTGTGCTCTTCGACAATTTGTTTAGAATATTATTTTTTCAGTTCTTGCTCCTTTACGTTAGGTTGATCTTTCATGCCGTCAAAATATAAATCCTTTAGAATTCCAGGAGTTTTCGTAGCAAATTCTTTCTCTAATTTTTCTCGTTCTTTACGAATCTTGTCTTTATCAATGATGTTCGTCAAATGCTTTTTTCACGATACCCAGATTATTTAGCAAAGTGCTTGAGTTTGAAGCTGCACCAAGATTAGAAACGCCATAACGCTCACATTCTAATGCTATACTGCGAAGATTTATTCCAAATTGATTATTTCCCGGCTAAAGAATATTGCAATAAGAGTTTATTATTGGGAACAGAGTTGGTACACTGTCTTTATAACTAAGTTTCGTGCTGGATCTTTCTACTAATCCCTTTGTCATTTTTCTGTCGAAAGTCTAGATAATAATTTTTCTTTCTGACCTGAATATATTTTTGACCTTTCCGTGAATTATTCTTAATTTTTCTACTATTCGCTCATGTGATACTGTTGAAATAGAAGCTATCTTCCAAATAGACTCTACTTTTGAGGCAAGATCTTCAATAATGTCTTTAATTTTAGGTTCACTATTTGTTTCATTACCTCTCATACTCTCTCGACTGTATAAATAATTTTTAATTACATCTGCTATAGTTGGCAGTAAAAATCCAGATATTTCTTTAGGCTTACCAAAAATGAAACAGGTGATCTTCTCTCTCGTCCTTGATTTACGAAATTTGCACAATTTGATTTTCACGGGGCATTTCACTAATCATTGATTATTGTCACAGGAAGTAATGATTAGTAATAAGCAACTGTCTGCATAATAAATCAAATATAAAATAAATCAAAATAGAAAAATTAATCTTTTTATTTCTTTGGCATTCAAGGTTCGGGGGACCCCCTGCCGATTTCGAAATCAAGAAAATTTGTTTTTGGACCCACCCTAGTACCCTGCTACTGGGCGTAGATGTTCAGGTAAAAAAATATATTGTATTTACTCGGAAAGGTAACCATTGCTTGGTCAAGTTTTTATTTATATTTTGTGAATCGTGGGGATCTAGAAGGATTTTAGCCTGTTTCTTTGGGGAAAATTTTTTTTAACAAAATGCACGGTAATGGGTTCCGGGGTACCCGGATGATAACACAAGGGAAAAATAAATAACTCCTACCTGAAAAAGGAATTTTCAACATAAGAATATTTTTAAAACTTCAGACTTTAACTAAGTAGTTAATTGTTCACAAAAATTGGATATTTAACCAAAGAGAGAAGTTTTTAACTCAATAAAGTGAATTTTTATTTTAATAATCAAAACTTTAACAAGACATATGAATTTTGCGGGCTTGAGCATTAATGTTCTACAAAAAAGCATAGATTTCTACAAATATGATTTGTTTTTTATTAAATAGGTAAATTATCAGTTGAATCAAGTAATTTTCAATTGATTTTACAGAACGAAATTTTGATACAAAATAGTTACATCCTCAAACCATACAGAATACGAGTTTACGAAATAGTTGGATGTTTATAAAAAATGGATATTAAATAAAAATGAAATATTGATATTATCAGTTAAAAACATTAATTTTTAACATAAAAAAGTAAAATAAATATGTAAAATAAGTAGTACTATTTTCAATAAAAGAATTGTAACAAATACATGACCAAACGGATGAATTTTTGACGGTTAAAAAAGTATTTTATTTAAATCATAAGGGCCGTAAAAAGGTCAAAAAGGTAACATAACCTAATTGTTAAGTTTCTGCAAGTGGAGAGTAAACTGGTGACGTCAAGATCACAAATCTGTTGAAAGACATTAGAGATTAGGTAAGGGAAGAAGGAGTTAAGTGAATAGGAGTGACAAAGGAAGGAAGAGAAGCAATGTTTTTAGTAAAAATTAGCATTTCGGAGGATAAAAAGGAAATTATTTAGGGGAAAAAATTATCGAAAGTCAGAAGGAAAATAATTGAAAAAGATCTAACATGGAGGGATAGGAAAAGGAGATGACAAATAGAGCAGAGGGCTTGGATAGAGAAGCAAAAGTGGGGACATATAGTGTAGAGAGGGAGAGACAGGTTATGGATAAATGGGGAGGATTGATTCTGGAACAAGGAATTACAAGAGCTAAGGAAAAGTGAAAAAAGTTTTGAGAAAGGTAGGGGGCGGTAAAAGAAAAAGAGCGCGGAAAATAGTGAGGAGGAAAGAAGAGGGAAGGAAAGTGAGAAATGTAAAATTAGCTTTTTTGAATGTGTCAGATTTGAAGAACAAGAATAAAGGATTTTGGAAGTAGTTCGAAAAGTGGGATGTAATTATGGTAAGTGAAATGTGGGCAGATAAGAAGGACTGGAAGGGGATAAGCATGAAAATAACTAGTTTATGTGAGAGAAATGGGCGTCATGGTGTCAGGTGTCAGAAAAGAATTAGTAGTAAAAGGTAAAAATGATAGGGACATTTAGGAAAAGGATGGAACAATAGTAAGAAGGATTATAGTTGGAAAAGTCAAAATAGCGGTGGTTTGTGTATATAGAAGAAGAGGGGACGAGGAAGGCTGGATAGTAATAAGGAAGTGGATGTAGGAAAATAAAGAAGAACTGGTATCAATAGGAAGGGACTTAAATGCTTGGACTGGCGAACAAGAAGGAGAGACTTGGGAGGAAAAAATGGAAGCATATATAACGAAATCCAAAGATAGAGTGACGGCCTGGGAGGGGTCGAAGTTACTAGACGTGATAGGAAAACAGGATGGTTCATATTTAATAGTAATATGAAAGGAGATGAGGAAGGGGATATCACAATAATAGGAAAGGGAGCAACAGTAATAGACTACATCTTGACTGAAGAAAGAATGCGGCATATGATAGGGAGTATGCAGGTGGGAAATGCGAAATGGTTCGAGCACTTCTCAATCATCACTACACTAAAAGAAGGTGGCAGTAAACGCGGCAGAGAGAGAAATCAATCCAAAGAAGAAAAGAACACGAAAATGGGAGTCTGTGGGCTAGGTAGATAAAAAGAGTTTAAGCAAAATTTAAAAAAGAGAAGGTGCGGTATGAAAAAGAGGAGGGAGTAGACTCGCTAATTAAAAGGTTAAAGAAGTCGATTGAGAAGGAAATGGATGAGCTGGATACTAAAGAAGAACGTGTAGGGGGAATGAGAGGCTGGTGGGACGAGGAATGCTGGGTGATCAATGAGAGAATAAAAGAATGTGTAAGATAATGGAAAAAAGTGGAAATAAAGAAAAAGGAGTATAACAGGAATCAAAGGAGGATAGTCCAAGAAGAAATAGAGGAAAGGAACAAAATAAAAAGAGAAGCAGCATACGAGTAAATAGATAGTCTAAAAAGAAACAAGGCGACAAATGAAGATGGAATGGAGAACTAAGCGATTAGGCGATACCGCTTGTCAAGGAAGGGGAAGCAAAGAAGGTAGAAAAATACGAAGGGATCACTCTCATGCCAGTCGGCTATAAAATATATGCAAAGAAAAGGTTGAAGAGTCAGGAAGATCAAAAGGAAAGTATCCCACTCAATCAGACGGGATTTAGAAAAGGGATATGAACCTTAGACAACATCTACATACTTAACTACATAGTTTACAGAAATTTAGGGAGAAAGAAAGGGAAACTAGTCGCACTGTTTGCAGATTTCAAAGCAGCGTTTGACTTAGTGAATAGAAAAGTGTTATGGCAGAAAATGAAAAAGAGGGGTGTAGAGGAAAAGATGGTAGAGAGGATAAAAGAAATTTTTACTGAAACCAGGATTAGGGTGAAGATAGGAAAGAAAAAAGGGCAGATTTTCTGGACAGAAAGAGGTCTAAGGCAAGGGCGCCCCTTGAATCCGTTACTATTTAGTATGCTGCTGGCTGACTTAGAGGAGAAGCTAAAAGAAAAAGGAAGAGGTGGAACGGTTTTAGGTAATAGCTATAAACTATACCTCACGGCAGACTAGCTGACTAGCAAGAAGTGGCATCTTCATGCTTTGCTCTTCCGAGATAGAACTTTTTGATTTGATAGAGCATACAAGTACCTTTTAGTTTTGACCAACTTCTAATATTTTTCGTTAATTTCCGTTAACTCGTGTCGCTTGTGTTGGCATCCTACCGTTAGGACGCCTCGAGATGTACAGAAGAAGAAGATGGACACTTGAGTGTAGATGAGTGTTCAAGGTAGATTTTATGTGGTAATGGACAGGGATTGATGTGAAATAAGAAATTGGAAGTAGTAAGTAAATGCAAGGGAGCAGAGCAGAGCCAAACGGGTAATCCTGAAAGGGACAGTTAAAAGCAAGAATTCAGGTAAAACAAATATACTAATAAATTGCAGAGTACCACAACATTTCTGAGAGTTTACTGAAACCTTAATAGGCGTACTATATGCTTTTTGGATCGCAGAACTCAAATCCGTTCGCAGAATTGTGCCAGCAAGTCAGGATTTAAATAAGTCAGCGAATAAATCTTTTGTAGATTTGAAGCTTGATAATAAAAAAAAAAGTCAGGATTTAGAGTATATTAAAAGAAAGGTCAGATTAACATAACTTTTACTCTTCGTATCTTAGTTTTTTAGCCATCCCTTCTTTAATTTCCACCCTGAACACTTAACGCCACCAATCCCAAGCATATAAACCCCACGATTACATACCCTTAGCTCACAAACCCTAAGTATACCAACTTAAAAGCTATAAACCAGAAGCTCAGGATTCACAAGCACATAAACCACAAACCAACAAGCCCAAAACTCACACCCCTAACTCACAAACCCTAAAGCCACACACCCTAAACACACTAATTTCAAACTCACAAATCCCTAACCCACAAACTCAAAATAAATTAGGATTTACTTTCACGAGAGAAAACTAATACTATATTTTCGAACAATTCGTAAAGAATAATACAGTTAAAAGAAGGCTTAAAGGCATATGATTTTTGAGTTTCAGACTTGTGGGCTTATGTTTGGGGTTCGGAATTATTAATTTAGGCTTAGCGTTTGTGAGTTTGCAGGCCTGGGATTCGTGGATTTCGTGTTGAAGAGTATGGGATACTTACGCTTGGGGTGTAAGGGTTTGGGGTTTATAGAATAAGTGTATGTGTGTTAGAGGTATGTGAGTATGCAGTGTAGGTATGAGGTTCGTGAGCTTAGAATTTAAAGCTTTAGGGTGTAAGGGTTCGGGTTGTGTAGATTTCGTCTGTGTAAGTTTAGTGTGTGGGTCAGAGTTTATGGCCTTGGGATATGTGGGTTTAGGGTAAATGAATTGGGGTTCGAGGGTTCAAAGTTGGTGGATGTGGGGTCCAGCTTTGGGGTTTGTGCAGAGCTTGAGATTGGTGTATTTGGGGACAATGGTTCGAGGTGTGTAGGTTTGGGTTTTGTACAGAGCTTGAGGTTGTGGGGTTAGGGGTGTAAGGGTTCAGGGTGTGTAGATTTGCAATTTGTGGGTTTGAAGTGGGTGGGTTTGGGTTCTGTAGGTTTAGAGTGGGTGAGTTTGGGGTTTGTGAGTTTGAGGTTTAGGAGATTGTGGTTTCTGAGCTTGGGCTCTATAGGCTTGCGGTTGGTATACTTGAGGTTTGTAAGCTAAGGTTATATGAGGTTGGGGTTTCTAGGCTTGGAATTAGTGGCCTCGAGTTTTCTAGGTGTTAAAATGATGGAAGAATGGATGACAAAGTATAGCAACGAAGAGTTAAAAATATGTTAATTTGACGTTTGTAATTCTGATACTTTATATCCTGGTTTTTCATTAATTTAAATTAAATTATGACGTGCTAGCACAATTTTGTGACCGGATTTGAGTTTAGCAACCCAAGAAACTAATGATGCACTTATTCAGTCCCAGCATACTCTCGAAAAATTGTGTGGTCCTGTGCTATTGTTCTTTCACATTTAGCGGTTATAAATACATAAATATAATAGCCTTGCGTTCTCAAGTGACAAGTGTTAAATACATTTTATTTCAATCAGACAATTTAGAAAGTTGGAAATTCGTTGACAATGCTTTAATACCTCTAAAACATCCCTGCAGGAAGTAAATGGATAGAGTCTCTATCCGTTTGAATAATTTTTTATCTTTAAGATTTGAATGGAAAAAATTTATGTAAAAATCTTGTTCTCAGGTCTATCCCTTCGATTTTTTTCTATCTTTATTGCAATCTACAATCACATCTATTCCTTTAAATCCAAATCTTCGTATCCATGTGTATCCGCCACAATTTTACATGCTTACTTTTCCTTTCATTCCAAATCCCTATTCTATTATTTCTTTTTAAATGAATCATTCGCTTATCAACGAATACTTTTTTCTATCCTTTAGGCAATCCAAAATCTTGTCCTTGTTCTTCAAAACGTCTCCAATGAGCTCCAGTCACAATGGAGCAAGATAGCTTAAATCTAACAACAGCGCCGTGATCCTTGCTTCCTACACCACTAAACGATGGATGGGAAAATTAACGCTCCCGCCAAGTGTGAATTGCGGTCTGTGATAAGATTTCTGTGGTTTAAGGGGACAACTCCTATTGAAATCCATCACCAGTTGACCGATGTGTCCGGAGAAAAGTGTATGGATGTAAAAAATGTACGTAAATGGTGTCGGGAATTCGCAGAAGGCCGTACAAACGTGCACGACGAGGCCGGCCACGGGCGTCCCTGAGTATCCGACGAGACAGTGACGAAAGTGGAGAAACTTATGCTTGCGGATCGGCGTGTGACTGTGCGAGAAATTGTCGAACAAATAGGGGGCATATCAAAGACTACTGTGGACAAGATTTTGACGGATATTTTGAAATATCACAAAGTGTGTGCCAGATGGTGAGGAATTTCTACATTTGATTGTAACGGGGGACGCGACTTGGGTCCATTACTGCACGCTGAAAACTAGGGAACAATCAAAACAATGGCGGCATTCCGGTTCTCCAAGTGTCAAGAAGTTCAAACAAACGTGGTCAGTAGGGAAGGTTATGGCTTACGTATTCTGGGTACAGAAAAGGTATTCTGCTGGTCGACTATCTAAAAACAGGTACAACAATTAACGCAGCAAGGTACTGCGAGACACTAACAAAGCTACGCCGGGCTATAAAAAACAAAAGAAGGGGTCGGTTGACAAATTGAATTTGTTTGCAATATGAAAATGTCCGCCCTTACGTCGCTCGCACCACGACAGATCTTATCGCTAAATTCGGGTTGAAAATCATCTATCATCCTCCATACAGTCCTGTTTTGGCCCCCAGAGATTATAATTTGTTCCCAAATTTTAAGCAACACTTAGGAGGAGCGAAATTCTCGAGCGACGAAGAGCTGAAGACAGCGGTCGATTCCTTCCTGCGCGAGTCGGAAAATAGCTGAGAGTCCAAGCTTTTATATTCTGTAATTGTTTTTTAAATAAAATAATGTTTGCTATGTAAAAAAGAATAGGAGACCTTAATTTACGGACAACCCTCGTATCTAAAGAATCCATACCTTACCCATCTCTAACCTTTTCTATGCGGTAGGCCAACTAAGATTTTGTCTAACTTTTTTAATCCCTATTTCTCTATCCAAGTAAATACATTTCTATTTTTTCGGAAATAATAAATATACCTATCCGCGTGAATTTTAGACTTTCTATCTAAATGAGTCTAAAGCTTAACCACCTCTATACTTTTCTATCCGTTAGGCAATCTCCAATTTGGGATATATTTTTTAATCACTACTGCACTACTGCATCCCAGTCTTCCTATCTAAATTAATCATACACTTATCTACTTTTATCCTTTTGTATCCGTGGGGCAATTAAAATAACGTCTATCTTTTTTAATTCCTATTTTTCTATCCAAGTAAATCAATTTTTATCTTTGCGGAAATTATAGATAGACCTATCTTCGTGAATCTCATTTTTTCTATCTAAATGAATCCAAGGTTGGTCCACCTTTATCCTTTTCTATCCGTTGGACAATCTTAAGTTTCGTATATCTTTTTTAATCCCTATTTTACTGCCAAAGTAAATCCATTTCTATCTTTTTTTAAATATAAGGTAGCTCTGTCTTCTTGCATTCCAGTCTTTCTATCTGAATCAATCCTCCACTTATTGACCTCTATCCTTTTCTATGCATTGCGCAATAACGAATTTCGTCTATTTTCTGTAATCCCTATTTGCCTACCAAAGTGAATCCTCCTATTATCCACGTCTATGCTTAGCCAGGCATGCGCTGCTTGACATTCTACCCTGACTTAGTACCAGCGGGATCCAGTAGGTGGCTGAATGTAAAAGTCAGACACTAGTGAAATCATATGCACCATCTATACCTGGAGGGTCAGCAGATGCCGTTGCAGAGCTATTTACCGTATGACCAAAGCACTAACGAAGCCGCGAACCAATATTCCCCCTCTTAAAAAACCGGATCAAACATTTGCACTTTCTCCCACCGATAAAGCAAATCTTTTAGCTGCAAATTATGAAAGTAACTTCGCCCCACACGATAATCCATCCGACCCGAAACACATCACTGAATGTGAAAAAATTGTTTCCGACTTTCTCAAAATCCCA
>JAAAKG020067902.1:0-41414 GCA_010014905.2 Druon quercuslanigerum
TTAAAAAAAAAATTTTAGATTGCTTAGTCAAATGTAAATTATTAGATCAATTATATATTTAAAAAAAAGTAAAGAATAATCGTATTTTCTTATTGAAATATAATATTTTGTCATTGATTGGAGTAGAAAATTTTTCGAAAAATATTATGCAATTGTTTATACAATTATTTATTGTATATGTTCAAAATTTAAAAAAATTGATCCAAAAATGTTTACTCTTTTTCTAATTGGTGTTGAAAATGTTTTGAAAATGTTTTTAAATGTTTTTGTTTGAATAATTACATACTTTTAATACATTTCTTTTAATGTTTTACAAATTTATATTTGTTCAAACAATTTTTAGTTTCTCAAGCAAATATTTTTCGATAACTAAAAAAATTAAGTAAAATAGAAAATATACAATTAATTACAAGTTTATAAATATTTTTAAAAAAGTAATTATTTAAAAAAAGTATATTTGTCTAAACAATTAGAAAGTGCTTCATTTATTTTTTCTATACACTATGCAGTCCGAAAAATAATTGTGTGTTTTCTACTTTATTTTATTTTTTCAGTTATAGAAAAAATACTACTTGAAGAAATAAAATATTGTTTAAACAAATAGAAATTTATTAAACATTAACAGAAGTTTATAAAAATTATGTTATTATTCATCAAAACATAGCATAGGGTACAAATTAAAGAAGAAAGGTGATATCTCTGACTCAAATTTTGGAAATTTTGAAAATAGACAATAAATAAATGTTTAAATAATTCCTTTTTCAAAGATATTTTGAAAATCGTAATTAATTGTACATGTTCTGTTTTATCTCATCTTTTTAGTTTTAGAAAAATAACTGCTTGAGCACATAAAATTGTTTAAACAATTAAAATTGATTTAAACAGTAGAAGAAATGTATGAAAATTATGTAATTATTTTTAATTATTTCTAATGTTTAAAAAATTTATATTTGTTCAAACAATCTTTATTTTCTCAAGCTAATATTTTTTGATAACTAAAAAAATAAAGTAAGATGTCAATTTAAAAAGAAAGTTGATATCTCTGACTCAATTTTAAAAATTATAAGAAAAAACAATAAATAATTGTTTAAATAATTTCTTTTTCAAAAATATTTCTAAACTCGTAATTAATTGTATAGTTTCTATTTTACTTCATTTTTTTAGCTATCGAAAAATATCTGCTTGAGAAAATAAATATTATTTGAAAAAATATACGTTTGGTAAACATTAGAAATAATAAAAAATAATTACATAATTTTCATATATTTCTTCTACTGTTTAAACCAATTTTATTTGCTTAAAAAATTTTATGTGCTCAAGCAGATATTTTTCAAAAACTAAAAAAATGAGATAAATTAGAAAACATACAATTAATTACGATTTAAGAAATATTTTTAAAAAAGGAATTATTTTAACAATTATTTATTGTCTATTTTCATAATTTCTAAAAATTGAGTCAGAGATATCAACTTTCTTTTTAAATTAGTATCCTATGCTATGTTTTGATGAATAATAACCTTATATTTTATAAATTCCTGTTAATGTTTAATAAATTTCTATTTGTTTAAATAATATTTCATTTGTTCAAATATTTTTTTTCCGATAACTAAAAAAATAAAATAAAGCAGAACACACACAATTATTTTTCTGACTGTATAGTATATAGAAAAAATACATTTGCCACATCTTAATCGTTTAGACAATAATAATTTGTTTAAATAATTTCTTTTTCAAAAATATTTCTAATCTCGTAATGATTTGTATATTTTCCATTTTACTACATTTTTTTAGTTATCGAAAAATATTTGCTTGAGAAAATGAAAATTGCTTGAACAAATATAAATTTGTTAAACATTACAAGAAATGTATCAAAATTATGTCATTATTTTTTAAAAGTAGCATGGAGCACAATTTGAAAAAAATTGGATATCTCTGGCTCAATTTTTAGAAATTTTGAAAGTAAGCAATTAATAATTGTTAAAATGAAAAATATTTAAATCGCCCATTAGTAATTATTTGTATAAAAAGGACGGCAAGATTTGATTAAAAGTAACAATAATACTTTATATTATATTTATTTATATTTTATACTAGTATAGTTTTATTTCCTAGATACTCCTATTCAAAGCCCTAACAAGTTTGGCACGTCTCTATCAAACCCGGGAACATGAGTTCAATTTTACTAAAATTTAAAATTGCCACATGTTAATTAAATGGCATTTTGAAGTGCCCAGTAGCACGTTTTAAAATTTGAATTAAAAAAAAAGGATTTTCTTTCTCTGGGAATGGAAACAAGGTGGGGGTGGGGGGGACATTTTCCTGTAGCTTGAAAAGTATTTTTTCGGCGACGTTAACGTAGACGCAGTTAGCACAACAAAAATTAAAAACTTCACACATTTATTTGTTATTTGGAATTTTTTTTCAAAATTATTATTCAAACGCAATTTATTGTATCAATTCCTATAATCCTAGCTTTGAGAGCGATTTATGATTGCCTTTGGACATGGTGAACACCAAAAAATTTTCATAACCGAGGACTTGTTTTCGTCACGTGGTCAGCGTAGAACATGTTATTAAGAAGAGATTTACTTAATGCAGACGTAGTGAGCACCACAAAAAAAGAAAATAATTTTACACATTTATTTTTTACTCCAATTATTTTTTTTTTTCAAAATTATGACTCAAACGCTATTTTTTGTCTCATTTCCTATATTCAAATCTTTAAAAGCGATTTTTAATTGCCTTTGGACATGCTGAACACAAAAAAATTTCATAAAAGAGGAATGATTTGGCCACCTGGTCAGCGTAGAACATGCCCTTAAGGAGATATTTACTCCTGAATCTCTGTTAGTCAGCCACAATTTCGTTTAACGCCGGAGAGCTGCAGGTAGTCCAGCGACACCATGAGCGGTTGGTACTAACTCTACGAAGGCCAATTTACTAATTAAACTACCCGAGGAGCTGAAGACCCCTAACTCTAACTAACCAGACGGTAGAAGGTAGACGGTAGACGGGGAGCCACCGGCGTTCCGGTCTAACCTATGAGGTCCGCAGTGCAATCCTCTAGGCTTCGTTCCGCGTGGCTGGGGCGACACTATACCTGACGCATTGGGGTTGCCCCGGATCGGTAAGAAAGTTACATTATTGCGGCGTTTCGGTCTTCACGCCCCATAGACCACCAGGTCGCGCCGTAATTTCAAGCCCTCAGTAGTAACGCCCGTGATATAGCGAGACTGTCACCAGTGTGACTGTTTCTTGTTAGATACAGCAGTTGCTCCACCTAAGGGACTCTCCTTAAATTATGTAACAGCTTCAGGGGGGGGGAGACATTTAAATACGATTTTTCAAGAAAGGGGGGAGGGAGTCCTTCAGTCATTTACGTAATATTTTTGCAAATTGGAAAAGAGTTTCACCTGAAGATTATCTTTATTGTTATAAATTTTATTATTTGTTCGAAAATTTAACAATTGTGTTAGAAAATCCTTTTTGGTTACAAATTGAAACTGTTTTGTAAAATTTTTTTTTGAATTAAAAATGTAACACTTTTCGCAGAAATTTAACTTTTTGTTTAAAATTCATTTTTTGTTGCTGACAAAAATATTTCTTTTGAAAACTTGTCTTTTTTATTTAAAAAATTATATTTTTTAGTAAAAGTATTTCATCTTTTTTGGATAAAAATAGAACTGTTTCCTTAAAAGTTTAACTATTTCCTAAAAAATTGCCTTTTTGCTTAAAATTGGTATTTTGTGTTCAAAAGTCAACTGAAATCTTTTTGCAGAAAAATTCAAATTTTTTTAAATAAATTGTCTTTGCGATTTAAAAGTTCACCTGTTTTAGTAGATTTTTTATTTATCTTGTATAAAAATACAACTGGTTAATTAAAAAAATAACAAAGTTGATAAAAATTCATAGTTTTTGGTTAAAAATTCGACTACTAAATAGAAAATTAACATATTGCTTATATATATTCTCTTGGTGTACGAAACTGAACCGGAATCTTCTTTGGATAAAAATTTAAATATTTTTTGAAGGTTTTCTTTCTACAATTCATCAGTTTTAGAAGAAATTTCATCTTTCTTAAATAAATTGCAATTGTTCGTTTGAGAATTCAACTCTTTTTCGAAAGTTTGGTTTTTTAATTTTAAAATTCAGCTACTTTAGCAGAAATTACATCTGTCTTAGATAAAAATGCAACTGCTTGGTTAAAAATTTCATAATTTTTTTGGAGAGTCATACTTTTTAGTTAAAAATTCAGCTGCTTTCTCAAAAATTGAATCTTTTTTGAAGAAAATTTACTTTTGATTTTAATTCACTACTTTGGAGTTAAAAAGCTAACTAAAATAATTTCTGAATTAAAATTCTACTATGTTTTTACGTTTCTTTTCTTTTTCATTAAATTTCATCTGTTTAAAAATGAATTGCATCTTTATGGATGAAAATTCAACTATTTCATTGAAAATTCAAATTAAAAAAAGAAAATTTGTCGGCTTTTATTCAAAATTTTTCTGTTTTAGTAAAAATTTCATCTTTCATGGATAAAAATGCAACTATTTGGTAGCGAATTAAACTAATTCTTTAAAAATTATCCTTTTTGGTTGAAAAAGTTTAGCTTTCAGATTCAAAATTCAATTTTGTTCTCATCTACTTTTTTGTGTTTAGAAATTCATATGTTGACCTTGAAAAATCAACTAAAAGCTTTTTGAATGAAAATTCAACTATTTAAACATTTTGGCTTACACTCGTTCTTGCACAATTTTATTATACACAAAATATATTGTACACAAGTATACCGATTACATTTTTCCTGAACACAACTTTTTCTACACAAAATTTTTTCCACACAGAATTTAATATTTTTAAATACTTTTATTTTTTCTTTAAACAAAATATTTCCTACACAGAATGTAATACTCTTTTATTTTTCCTACACAAAATGTATTAAGGTTAAATTTTTCTACACAAAATTTTTTCTACACAGAAGATTTCCTACACAGAATTTCATATTGTTTAATACGATTACTTTAAAAAAAAAGTTTATATGTCTGGCTCAAATTATAGACATTTTAAAAATACGCAATAAATAATTGTTTAAATAATTAAAAATTGTTACAAGAAAAATTTAATATTTCAAATAACGACAAACAATTACATTTCAATCAGAAAATACGATTATTTTTTTAAATTTTAAGGTAATAAATAACTTTTTAAATTATTTACATTTATTTAAACAATTAAAAATTAATTAAAAAGTCATGGTAAAAGTTCAAACTGTCCATTAGTAATTATTCGCATGAAAAAGACGACAGGAAATGCTAAAAAGTAACAATAATACGTAAAAATATAGTTTTTTTATTTTAGGGTGAGATTTTGGGTGAAAAATATTTTAGAATGCATTTTTTGACCACCCAAACATATATATATATATATATATATATATATATTCTCTGTGGAAATAACTTTGTGTAGGAAAAAAATAATAGTAATAAAGAATATAAGATTCTGTGTAGGAAATCTTTTGTGTAGAAAAATTTTTGTATAGGAAAAATATAACAGTATTAAATTTTGTGTAGAAAAAATTTTGTGTAGGAATATTATAACAGCATCAATTCCTGCGCATGAAATATTTGGTATAGAAAAAAAAGTATGTAACATTATTAAATTCTGTGTATAAAAAATTGTGTGTAGAAACAGTTTTTTTTGTAGAAAAATATAACAGTCTTAAATTATGTATACATTTCCAGAATATATTTTGTGTAGAATAAAATTTCGTATGAACAATTTTGTTTAAAAATCATTCTTTCTTCATAAAAATTCCTCTTTTTGCATTAAAAATTTTATTTCTTACATATAAACTTATTTCTGGTTTAAAAATTCATATTTTGATAGTAAAAAGTCAATTGAAATCTTTTTAAACAGAAATCTGAACGAGTTTTTTTCATAACCTATCCTTTTGATTAAAAAATTTGTGGTTAAATTTTATTTTTCTCTGCTTAGGTGTTTAACTGTTATTGTTTAAAAGATTGGATTCAATCAGTTTGTTAGTAATTTTTGTTGTTGTTCAAGATTTATATTTTTAGTTCAAAATCCACCCCTTGATTAAAATTTTAACTATTTAGTAAAAAAAAGCCTTTTTTTAAGATTAATCTTTTTGATTTAAAGATTCTCCTTTTTTCGTGAATAAATAATTTTCTGGGTTTAAAATTTCATCTTTGTTGGGTAAAAATGCATCCCTTTCATGAGAAGTTGATTTTTTACCAAAAATTAATATTTTTTTTATAAAAATTAAAATTTTTGGTTTAAAAATTCACATTTTGTAGAGAAAATTCCTCTTTTGGCTTCAAGGTTCAACAATTTGGATAAACTTTTATTGATTTCTTAAATTAAAAATTTTTGTTGCTGAAAATTCGTCTTTTTGCTTCAAAACTTCTTTTTAAAAAATAAATTTCATCTTTTTGATTGAAATATAAACTTTGATACTTTTCTATTGTTTTTTTTTTTTAGTTTGAAAATTCAATTCTTTTTTTATGAGCCATCTTTCATGGTAGAAAAGAGTCTTTTTTGTTGAAAACAAATTATTAAACTCGAAAATTTGACATTTTCATTATAAATTACCGTTTCTGAAATTATATAACAGCTTAAGGGGGGGGGGGGGCATATGAAAAAAAGTCAAGAGATGAAAAATGTTTCTTTTTGAATATGATACAAAATTATTATTACAAATGTTTTGATTCTCTTAAAAGATTGAAATTTCCAATTTTGACAACATAAAAAATAAAGAAAAATCCAAAATTACATTTTACAGTAAAAATATGCTTAATACGATTAATGATAGTTCGACTACAATTTTGCATTTCGAGAAAAACTACAAATTTGTCAACGTCGAGAAAATAAATATTGCTTTGAAATGTATTTTCTAAAATATCGTAAATACTGTATCTTAAATTGAAAATTGTGATGTAAGCCTAGGGGAACTGCAGTCATAAATTGAAACTAAATTTTTTTAAATTCAGAATAAATTGGAATTCATGTTTCTTAATATAATACAAAAAATATTTTGCTCTATTTTTTGAAAATTTACAAAAAATTGAAAAGCATATCACTTTTTAAGGTGTTATAGAAATTAAAAATGGCAATCCGATATTTTGCGATTTTTTTTGTCGTGTGCCAGGAACATTGGGAAAAATTTTTAACACTCTTAAAGAAATTTTCTTTCAAATTTTGACAATACTTTAACTTTTTGAATTTTGGTCTAATGAAAAAATATAATTAGGGTAGTTTCAAAATATATTTAATATTCAGAAGGATTATATTTAATGAAATATCCTAAACTATCAGAAAAATTATTAAATTTTCTTTAACTTTCTAAATTTTGAAAGGTCCGTTAAATAAATTTAATTTTTTAACAACTAACCCAATTTCTTGAAAGTCATTAAAAGATCGAAATTTTTTTATTTTAGTTGAAAATTGAACTATATTCTTTAAAATTCATCAATTTTAATTAAAACTCGTCTTTTTGCTGAATATTTAATTTATTTATTTCAAAATTTATCTTTTAGGTTAAAAGTTTAAAACTATTTTGTTGAAAATACGATTATTATGAGTAATTAAAAAGTGTTTTGATTAAATATATAACTAATCAATTTTTTAATTTAAGGTGATCTTTTCGATTAAAAATTAAACAATTTTTTGAAATTTCATATCTTTGTTTATATATCATACCAAGAATTTGTTCACATTTTTTTAATAGAAAAGTAAGGTTTTTGCTCAAAAATTGATCTTTTTAATAAAAAATTAATTTTCGTCTGTCAATTTTTTTTAATAGGCTACTTTGGTTAAAAATAAACTATATTGTTAGAAAATTGTCTTTCTTTGGTTGAATATTATATTTTTTAAAAATACTCTTTGTTAAAAATATTTTTTTAAATTTAAGTATCCATCTGTTTCTTTGAAAATTCACTTTTTTGTTCAAAATTAAGATATTCTAGTTCAAAAAACAACCGTTTTGTTGCAGATTAGTCTTTTTAGGTTAATAATTCTATTATTATCTTAAAAAATAAAACTCTTTGGTTACAAATAGAGTTTATGGTAGAAAATTCATATTTTGTTGGGAATTAATATTTACTATTGATAATTTATTTTTTCTAATTAAAAATTGATTTCTTTATTTAAGAATTTATCCTTAATGGTTATTTTCCTTCATTTACGGAGAAAACAAAGTAATTTTTGGAAATTCGGAAAAAAAATTCGTTAAGACTAGTTTTTTAGTTATAAACAACATACTTTTGTTTAAAACTTTCACTATTCAACAGCAAATTAAATTATTATTTAGGATTCTTATTTTGGGATTGGAAAGTTAACTGGAATCTTCTTCGGATAAAAATTTAACTTTTTTTGAAGTTTTTTTTTAAATTAATCTGTTTTAAAAAGTTTGTCTTTCTTGGATAAAAATGCACTACTTATTTTGTTGAAAATTTAACTATTTCTTAGTAAATTTACTTTTCTTTATAATTTATATTTTCGTGTTGAAAAACGAACTGAATTTATTCTGGGGGAAAGTTAAACTTAAAAAAAATGGTGTAGTTTTTTTTATTAAAAATTCATCTTTTTTTAAAACAAATTTCATCTTTCTTTTATAATATTAAAAATGCAACTATTTGTTAAAAAATTTAACTTTTTTGTTAAAAAGGGAAAATTTACAACTACAAAATATCGATTAAAAAAAGTGGAAGAGTTCAATATTAAGTTAAAAAGTTAATATTAAACAAAAAAAAGGCTTTTGCATTAAACATTTAATTTTTTTTACTATAGGCATAAGTCTTAATTAAAAAAATAAATTAAAAAAGATTTGATTTACCTTAAGCTTTTAACTAAAAATATAAATCTTTAAAAAAATCTTTCTTAACAAAGTGATTAAACCAAATCTTTTAAACAAAATAGTTGAATAATAAAGGAAAGAATAATAATTTGGAACCACAAAGTTAAAATTGTTTAAAAAATTAAATTTTTACTAAAATACGTGAATTTTTAAACAAAAAATAATTTTCTGCAAAGAAAGTTTTTAAGCCAAAAAGCGGAATTTTTAACAAAAAGTACATCTGGTAGTTTCCAATTCGAAAACATTATTAACTGCCGGTAATTTTATTATTCGGCAATGTTCTAATTTCTTAATTTTATTTTTCGGCAATTTTATTGTTCACGAATTTTAATATTTGGGAATTTTCCAATTCAATATTTTTATTTTTCGGAAATTTTATAATTCTCGAATTTTATTATCCGGAAATTTTCCAAATCCGTATTTTTATTTTTCGCTTTTTTATTATTCTTGAATGTTATTTTTTTAAAATTCGTGAATTTTTGAATTCGGGAATGTTATAATTCGTGATTTTTATTATTCAGGAATTTTCCAATTCGGCAATTTTGCAGCGTCACGGGAATCTTATCTAGTCCTAAATTTTATAATTCGCGAATTTTCCAATTCGAAAATTTTATAATCTGGGAATTTTATTATTCGGGAATTTTCCGATTCAGCAATTTTACTTTTCGGCATTTTTATTATTTGGTAATTTTCTAATGCGGAATTTTACAGCGTCAGGATTTTTATTTTACGGGATTTTTCAGTGGTCCCATCAATTTTTTTATTTGGGACTTTTATAATTCGGAAATTTTATTATTCGACAATTTTTTTATTCGGGAATTATCTAATTCTGTAATTTCATTTTTCGGCAATTTTATTAATCTGGAATTTTATGATTTGGGAATTTTACAGTGTTGGAAATGTTATTTTTCGGGACTTTTCAGTCGTCCCGGAAATTTTATTACTCGGGAATTTTCCAATTCGTTAATATTATTTAATGACTAAAATTTTATTATTCAGAAATTTTCTAATTCGTTAATATTATAAACTGTAGTGAATTTTATCATTCGAGAATATTCTAATTCGGGAATTTTATAATTTGGAAATTTTATCATTCGGGAATTATAACTTTATTTTTCGGCATTTTTTTTATCCGCGAATTTTATTGTACGGGAATTTTCCAGTGCAGAAATTTTACAGCTTTGATTTTCATTTCGGAATTTTTTAGTCGTCCCTTTAATTTTATCATTCGGAAATTTTATAATTCAGCAATATTCTATCGGGAATTTTCCAATTGGGAAAATATTAAAAACTGCAGGGAATTTTATTATTTGGGAATTTTCCAATTCGGCAATTTTGCAGCGTCGGGAATTTTATTTTTCGGGATTTTTCCGCTTCCAATTTGCTAATTTTATATTTCAAAAATTTTATTGTTGGCAAATTTTATTATTCGGGAATTTTACAATTTGGTAATATTATTTAATGATGGGAATCTTATTAGTCAGAAATTTTCTAATTCGGTAATATTATAAACTATCCTGAATTTTATCATTCGCAAATTTTCCAATTCGAGAATTTTATAATTGGGAAATTTTAATATTCGGGAATTTTCCAATTCGTTCATTTTATTTTTCGTCTACTTTACAGCGTCGGGAATGATATTTTTCTGGATTTTTCAGTCGTCCCGTTAATTTTGTGATTCAGAAATTTTACAATTCGGGAATTTTATTATTTAAGAACTTTACTACTCGGGACATTTCCAGTTTGGATATTTTATAATTCGAAAATTTTCTATCGGGAATTTTCCAATTCGGGAAATATTAAAAACTGTAGGAAATTTTATTATTCGGGAATTTTCTAATTCGGTAATATTATAAACTGTCGTGAACTTTATTATTCGGGATTTTTATTATTTACGGATTTTATTTTTCGGCAATTTTCCAATTCCATACTTTTATTTTTTGGCCATTTAATTAACAAAGAATTTTAATATTCGGAAATTTTCCATTTCGGTAATTTTATTTTTGGGCATTTTTATTTTCGCGAGTTTTATTATTTGGGAATTTTCCAATGCGGGAATTTTTGCAGCGTCGGGAATTTTATTTTTTTGGATTTTTCAGTCGTCCCGTTAATTTTGTCATTCAGCAATTTTACAATTTGGCAATTTTATTATTTAAGAACTTTATACTCGGGACATTTCCAATTTGGATATTTTATAATTCGAAAATTTTTCTATCGGGAATTTTCCAATTCGGGAAATATTAAAAACTGCAGGAAATTTTATTATTCGTGAATTTTCTAATTCGGTAATATTATAAACTGTAGTGAACTTTATCATTCAGGATTTTTACTATTCGAGAAATTTATTTTTTGGCAATTTTCCAATTCCATACTTTTATTTTTCGGTCATTTTATCATTCAAGAATTTTAATATTCGGGAATTTTCCATTTCGAAAATTTTATTTTTCGGCATTTTTATTATTCGCGAATTTTATTATTTGGGAATTTTCCAATTCGGGAATTTTCCATTTCGGTAATTTTATTTTTCTGAATTTTTCAGTCGTCCCGTTAATTTTGTCATTCAGAAATTTTACAGTTCGGGAATTTTATTATTTAAGAACTTTACTACTCGGAACATTTCCAATTTGGATATTTTATAATTCGAAAATTTTTCTATCGGGAATTTTCCAATTCGGGAAATATTAAAAACTGCAGGAAATTTTATTATTCGGGAATTTTCTAATTCGGTAATATTAAAAACTGTCGTGAACTTTATCATTCAGGATTTTTACTATTCGAGAAATTTATTTTTTGGAAATTTTCCAATTCCATAATTTTATTTTTCGGTCATTTTATCATTCAAGAATTTTAATATTCGGGAATTTTCCATTTCGAAAATTTTATTTTTCGGCATTTTTATCATTCGCGAATTTTATTATTTGGGAATTTTCCAATGCAAGAATTTTACAGCGTCGGGAATTTTATTTTTTTGGATTTTTGAGTCGTCCCGTTAATTTTGTCATTCAGCAATTTTACAATTCGGGAATTTTATTATTTAAGAACTTTATACTCGGGACATTTCCAATTTGGATATTTTATAATTAGAAAATTTTTCTATCGGGAATTTTCCAATTCGGGAAATATTAAAAACTGCAAGAAATTTTATTATTCGTGAATTTTCTAATTCGGTAATATTATAAACTGTCGTGAACTTTATCATTCAGGATTTTTACTATTCGAGAAATTTTTTTTTTGGCAATTTTCCAATTCCATAATTTTATTTTACGGTCATTTTATCATTCAAGAATTTTAATATTCGGGAATTTTCCATTTCGAAAATTTTATTTTTGGGCATTTTTATTATTCGCGAATTTTATTATTTGGGAATTTTCCAATGCGGGAATTTTACAGCGTCGGGAATTTTATTTTTCTGGATTTTTCTGTCGTCCCGTTAATTTTGTCATTCAGAAATTTTACAATTCGGGAATTTTATTATTTAAGAACTTTACTACTCGGGACATTTCCAATTTGGATATTTTATAATTCGAAAATTTTCTATCGGGAATTTTCCAATTCGGGAAATATTAAAAACTGCAGGAAATTTTATTATTCGGGAATTTTCTAATTCGGTAATATTATAAACTGTCGTGAACTTTATCATTCGGGATTTTTATTATTCACGGATTTTATTTTTCGGCAATTTTCCAATTCCAGGAAATTTTATTATTCGGGAATTTTCTAATTCGGTAATATTATAAACTGTCGTGAACTTTATCATTCAGGATTTTTACTATTCGAGAAATTTATTTTTTGCAATTTTCCAATTCCATACTTTTATTTTTCGGTCATTTTATCATTCAAGAATTTCAATATTCGGGAATTTTCCATTTCTAAAATTTTATTTTTGGGCATTTTTATTATTCGCGAATTTTATTATTTGGGAATTTTCCATTTCGGTAATTTTATTTGTCTGGATTTTTCAGTCGTCCCGTTAATTTTGTCATTCAGAAATTTTAAAATTCGGGAATTTTATTATTTAAGAACTTTACTACTCGGGACATTTCCAATTTGGATATTTTATAATTCGAAAATTTTCTATCGGGAATTTTCCAATTCGGGAAATATTAAAAACTGCAGGAAATTTTATTATTCGAGAATTTTCTAATTCGGTAATATTATAAACTGTCGTGAACTTTATCATTCGAGAATTTTATAATTCAGGATTTTTATTATTCAAGAATTTGAGTTTTCGGCAATTTTCCGATTCCATTCTTTTATTTTTTGGCCATTTTATTATTAAAGAATTTTAATATTCAGAAATTTTCCATTTCAGTAATTTTATTTTTGGGCATTTTTATTATTCGCGAACTTTATTATTTGGGAATTTTCCAATTCGGGAATTTTACAGCGTCGGAAATTTTATTTTTCGGGATTTTTCAGTCGTCCCGTTAATTTTGTCATTGGGAAATTTTATTATTCGAGAATTTTATTATTCGGGAAATTCAAACCACGCAGTTAAATATTCAACTGAAAAGGATTTTTAAAATAAAATTGTTGAATTGTCAACTAAAAAATAAAATAATAAATAAAAAGATGGTATAGATCAGAAAGTTTTTAAGAATTTGCCAAAATTTCGTATATAAGTGAATAACCTCTCCTCCCTATCGTAAAAAATCGTAACAAATTATCTCGCCCCCCCCCCCCCCTCTCTTTGATCTGTTACCTAATTTAAGTATGGCCTCTTAGGTAATTTAAGTTCGGTTGACTCGAAAACCGTCCTTGTAGGTATACTATTTTTATTCACGTATCATCTGCTACCACCTTCAAATTATATTGTCGCGCATCTCAGTCCTCTTTGGCCCTCTTTTGCCCTCTTCTCATTCACTTCCTCATCTGCTTCAGAACTCCTTCCCTAAAAGTACCTCTCAAGGTAGAAGTCTGGCGAAGATTCCGAGCAGAATAAATGAAAGTCGGAAATTTACCATAAAAGATTTTACGACAAGAGAGATTTTATTATTTTGCATTGAATTGAAAATCTGGGACGACTGAAAATACCAAAAATAACATTCCTGGCACTGCAAAATTCCAGAATAATAAGTTTTGAGAATAATTACTTAGGGGCAGTAATTAAATTACGTAATGAATTCTAAGCCCTCTTAGTTTACTTTTTGATTAAAATTCGTATTTTTGTATTGAAAAGTGAATTGAAATCTAGTTGATGAAAATTCAACTCTTTTTTTGATAATTTATCATTTTAATTTCAACATTCACCTGTTTTAGTAGAATTTTTATTTTCTTGGACAAAAATACAATTAATTAATTAATAAATTATTATTATATGAATATTTATATTTATATATATTTACTATTATTATTATGATTAATTAATTTAAATATTTTGTTTAGAAAATTTACTTGTTGTTGTCATTTAATATTTTGGTGTCAAAAAAATAACTGAAATCTTTTCTGGATGAAAATTGAACTTAAAATTTTTTTTTCGTAAATTCCAAATTCATTTGTTTTAAAAGAAATTTTATCTTCCTTGAATAAAAATGCAACTTTTTGGTTAAGAATTAAAATATTTTGTTCAAAAGTCATACTTTTTATTTGAAAATTCTACTGTTTTGTTAAAAAATGAACTATTTCTTAGAAAATTTACTTTTTGTTAACAATTTTTATTTTTACGTTGAAAAATGATTTTTAATCTTTTCTGGAAGAAAGTTCAACTTTTCAGAGAAAATTTTTTCGGTTTTTATTAGAAATTCATACGTTTTAGTACAAATTTCAACTTTATTGGATAAAAGGCCAATTATTTGTTACAGAATTCAACTATTATGTTAAACATATATCCTTTTTGATTGGAAAAATTCGTCTTTTTTTTAAATTAAATTTTTTTTTAAACTTATTTTTTGTTGCAAAATCCATATTTTTATCTTAAAAAGTAAACTTGTATCTTTTTTGGATAAAAAATCAACTATTTTTGTAATTTTTTTGTATTATTAAAAATTCAATTATTTCGTAGAATTTAATAATTTGCTCAAAAAGTCGTCATTTATGTCAAAAACTTCTGCTTTTTGGATTAAAATTTTTTTTTGCAGAAACTTATTTCTTGTTTAAAAATTCATCCTTTTTAGTACAAATTTAATTTTTGTATGAATATTCAACTTTTTGATTCAAAATGATTATTTTTTCCATTATTATTCAACTATTTTGTTCAAAGATTTGGTTTAATCACTTTGTTGAAATAGCTTTTTTTTTAAGATTTGTATTTTTAGTTGAAAGTTTAAGGTAAATTAAATCGTTTAATATTTATTTTTTTCTTTAAGGGTTATGCCTATGTTTGAAAATTTAACTGTTTAGTGCAAAAGCCTCTTTTTGGTTTAATATTAATTTTCTATCTGATAATTTAACTCTTCCACTTTTTTTTAATTTTATATTTTTTAGTTGGCAATTCTCCTTTTTTGCTACAAAAATATTTCTCTTGGTTTAAAACTTCATTTTGGTCAGGCAAGAATGCTTAATTTTAATGGAAAATTAATTTTTTAATATAGTCAAATTTTTGGTTCGAAAATGACATTTTTGCAGGGAAAATTCATCTTCTGGCTCTAAGCTTTAACAATTTAGATAGAGTTTTATTTCTTTCTTGAGTTAAAAATTTTTATTTGTTGAAAAATCCTCATTCTGATTGAAATTTTTTAAAAATGTATTTTATCTTTTTTGATTGAAATAAAAACTATGACACTTTTTATTTGGTAATTTACCTTTTTATTTTTAAAATACAACCAATTTGTTGAAAATTTGAGTAGTTTGTTAAGAAGCCATTTTCTGTAGTAGAAAAGACATTTTTTGTTGAAAATAAATTAAACAATTTCAAAAAATTTAATTTGTGACTGAAGTACTCTTTGATTTCGTTGTTTCCAGAATTTCCCTGAATTTCTTAATAAGACTAATTTTTCATTTTTCTGGATCATTAATATTCAAATACCAGCATTTTAATTTTGGAATAATTTTAACGCAGAATCTTCTATAAAAGGAATGATACAGTATTTCAAACACAAAATTTAAAATTGTCAAAGGTATTAATTTATTTAAAACAAAAAAATGTCATTTGCACTATAAAAGATGTCTATTTAAAAAAAATACTGAAATTTTCCATAAAATAATTAAATTTTTAACATAATAGTTGAATATTTAAACTAAGAAGACAAATTTCCCACGATAATGTGTCATATTTACAAATAGAATTTCAAAACCAAAAAGAAGAATTTCAAAAAAATAAAGATTTTGTAGTAAAAAAATATATAAAAGTTTATTTTAATTATTAAACCTTTAAGCCATAAGATAAATTTTATTTACAAAAATTAAATTTTCAAACAAAAATAATGATTAGTCAACTAAAAAGTAATAAAAATAACAAAAAAAGACGAATTTTTAACTAACAAATATCAATCCTAAATAAATGGAAGATTGACTTTTTGTGTTAAGAAATGAATGAAAAAAAAGTATTTTCCACTAAACAGTTAAATTTCCAAAATACGATATATTAAACTTAAAATAAAAGTCTTTAACAATAAAAGTGAATTAGTGACAAAATAAGTCAACCAAATCTTTCAATCTAATTAGTTGAATAGTCAAGCAAAGGAGAACTATTTTGAACCAAAAAGTTGAAATTTAATTTTAAAAAAATGACATTTCTTCTATAAAAGATAAGATTTTAAATAAAAAAATTAATTTTCAAAAAAAAAAAACGGTTGAATTTGGTATGGAAAAACATTTCAGTCGAGTTTTCGTTATTAAAATATGCGTCTTTAAACAAGAAATAATTCTTAATGGAAAAAATTGAATTTTTTAACTACAAAAAATATTTTTAATTGCAAAAAGGTTGAGCATTTTTATCAAAAAAGAACAATCTTTAAAAAATGAAAAAATTTAATTTATAGTTAAAAGATTAATTTAAACCAAAAAGGATTTTTGACTAAAGAGTTAAACTTTCAACCGAAGATAAATTTTCAAATACAAATCTTTAAGAACTAAAAAATTATTCATTAACAAAGTGAATCAATCAACCAAATCCTTTAAACAAAATACTCTAGTACTCAAGGAAAGCAGAAGAGTTTTGAAGCAAAAAGTTGCATTTTTATTTAAAAAATTATATTTCTACTAAAACAGATAAATTTTTAAATCTAAAAGATAAATTTGGTAAAAATAGTTAAATTTTCTGTTAAATGAAATTTTAATAGACTTTTCAAGATCAAAATGGAACTTTTAAGCAAAAAATAAGTTTCCACGAAAAAAATGAAATTTTTAATCAAAAATGGCAAAGTTTTAACAACAAAACAACATTTTAACAAAATTTCAAATTCTTTACTAAATGGTTGCATTTATAAAATTATATATAATATATAAATATAAATAATTTTAAAAAACTGTCATAACCAAAAACTAAGAACACCTCTAGATTTGTTTTCGAAATATTTATTATTTTTCTTTGTTTTTCTGTTCAAACAATTTATTGAATTATTTGATTATTTTTTTATAATTCTGTGTGAAACAAAAAAATAATGTAATATTAGTTTTTTGAAACAAATCTTTCTTTTTTAATTAATTAAAAGAATAATTACATTAGTTTGAAATCCATATGTGTATACAAAAATTATTTTTAATTGTAAAAAATAAATTTACAATAACAAAAATTAACTCTCAACATAATATGTATTTTCTACCAAAAACACAATTTTTAATTAAATAGCTTTATTTTTTATGAAACTAATACAATTTTTAACACAAAAAGAAAAATCTGAAACAAAACAGTTGAATTGTCAAATAGAAAATTTTAATTTTAACTAAAAATTGAATTTGTAAAGAAACAGATGGATGTTGAAACTTGAAAATAGATTTTTGACAAAGTTATTCATCTTTCAACCAAAACTGTTCCATTATTTAATATAATTTTTATTAAAATAGTTTGCTTTATAAACAAAGGCATGCAATGTCAACAAAATAGTTTATTTTGTAACAAAAGATATGAATTTACACTAAAAATTGGAATAGTCATACATCTAATTAAAGCAATGATTATTTACTCAAAAAATGAAATTTTCAACAAAGTAAGTAAACTTTTTACCAAAAAGATACATTTTAAAACAAATAAATGAAATATTCATAAGAAATAAGAGGTTTTAATAAAACTGATAAATTAAAAAAAAATTACATTTTAAACGTTAGTTAAGATATTTAATTGAATATAATCCTAATAAATATTAAATATATTTTAAAACTATCCCAATTCAATTTTTCCATTAGACTAACATTAAAAAAGTTAAAGGATTTTTAAAACATGAAAGAATTTTTTTTTAAGATTGTTAAAAATTTTTGTTAAAGTTTACAACATATACTAATTCTATTTTTAATTTCGATAAGATTTTAAACAGTGATATGCTTATCAATATTTTAAAAATCTTCAAAAAATTGAACAAAGTATTTTTGTTTATAGGATTGAGAAATATAAATTCAAATTTTTGCTAAATTTTAAATATATCTTGTAAAATTTTTACTACACAATTTTTCAATGAGATGGTAATCGTAAAAGGTGCAGGTGTTTTGAAAACCTTTTTTAAAAACAAATTGAAAAAAATTCAGTTCTAATTTATGATTCCAGTTCCTCTAGACTCGGACTACAGTTTTCAATTTAAGATAAAGTATTTATGAAATTTTGCAAAATACATTTAAAAATCATATTTATTTTTTTGACTTTGACAAATTTTTAGATCTTTTCCGAATGCACAATTTTTGTCGAATCGTTATTACTCGTATTTTGCATATTTTGACTGCAAAATGTAATTTTGGATTTTTCTTTATTTTTCATGTTGTCAAAATTGGAATTTTCAATCTTTTATGAAAATTAAAAACTTTGGAATAATAATTTTCTAACACATGAAAAAAACAAAATGTTTCCTCTCTTGACTTTTTCATATTATGCATGATTATTTTTATATTGAATTTTATTCTTAGCTACCATAAAAAATGTATATCATTTTAAGAAATGTATATTACTAAAATTCATAATATGCATTAGTATTGGAACGAAATTGTTTTCATTGTCTAATTTTTATAACGGTTTTTGAAAATTTATTGAAGTAATTGGTACATAATAAAACAACATTTCAAGAATGTTTTCAAGGATTATCAGTAAAAAATAAGCATTTTCAAGCTTGAAAAAGCAAATTTACGGATACGCCCCGAAAAAAAGTTACTTTGCCATGCCACGCAGAATTCAAGACTGGATCATCTGAAACCATAAATAAAAGAAATATCATTAATTTATGAGTTTCCCCGGTTGCAACGCTGAGTCTTATTTTTTTATATTTTTATAATTTTTGGTGATATTTTGAAGAGAAAACACCGATTTTCGAGAAAAAATCGATATTAGTTATTGGTAAATAAACAATAATAATTTTTGAAAATAATTAAACTCAGCGTTGCGACCTTGCAAATTATGTATGGAAATAGTGTGTCAAATTTCATAAGGATTGAATCAGTAGATCCAAAGCATTTTCTTGCTCTTGCTTATGACATAAAAAATAATAATACCACATCTTTCTTAATTATGCTTCCGTTAACTTAAAATTTGGACACAATGTTCTTAAGATGTTGAACACTCATGTCAAAAAATAAAAAAAACCAGGCTTTTTTCATTAAATACACTACTCCATCCTTAAAGGTACTTTGTAGAGGCTCCTTTGGGTTCCTTCGGTCCGCCAGGGATAGGAACCACGTTTCAAAGTGGCAGATCTGAAGAGCGTCTGAATGCACACAATATGCCGTGCGAAGCATCCATCCAGTCGACCCCAATGCGCACGCACTCTGCAGTGGTAGGCCGGGCTGGAACCGCGCGTTATTTTTAAATTTGCCAGGGTGGTCGTTTTAGAATTAAGCCCACTTACTAATGAACCGACAAGAAGGTACAAATTTTCCAGTATTCGATACTCATAGCCTATTTGTACGATAGCTTTGAACGACACAGATTGCTGTGTCCTATATTACAATCCACACGACGAGAAAGCTCCTGAACGAATTCTGTAAAAGTCAGTTTTCGTATTATTTATAATAATTAAATACCAAAGAGAGATCTTACCTGAATTTGCGAAAGATAAAGTACCTCTCGACTGTTCACAAGGAACAAACCAGTATAATTTTCAGCTTACAACTATGTTAAAAATTATTTAGTTCTGAGCAGGATGCCAAAGATTCTGTAATCAAGGACAGATTTATTAGTGGAATTAAAAGTGCTACTACAAAAGATCGTTTGCTACGTGAGGATGATTTGAATTTAGAAAAATGAATGCGTATATGCAGAGCAGCTGAATTGGCTAATCAACAAGTACATACTCTTCAACAATCAAAAAATTTGGATGTTGCGAAATTCTCAAATCAAGAAAAGCACAACTTCAAGAAAGCAGCCAATTCTTCGAACCAGAGACAGCAGAACCAGAGGAAACCAGAATCTTCAAACGTGACCTCATCGCAGCAGAAAAACAAAGGATATTAAAACGCAGTAATAAAACAAAAAGATCATCTTAAATGATCGTATAGTTGCAGCAGATGTGGATATAGACGTCAAGCAATGAACTGCCCGTCGTTTGGTAAGATTTGTAAAAAATTTTAAAAACAAAATCACTTTGCACAGTATGCAAAAACTCTCATTCAGAAATAACACAGATTCAGAAGAGCATACTCTCTTGGTCAGATTTGCATTAATAATTTCAATTTAACTTGTCCACCGATTCAACTAGATGACACTTAAGCTAAACATACCAATGATGACGATTTAAATATTCCGATTATAGGTAGGATAAAGATTCTTTGTCAAATATTAAAAGCAAAAGTACCGCTCGAATTGCATGTTACAAAAGAAGATACTAGTCCGATTATAGGTCTGAAAACTTATTGAAGATTTAGATATTTTGCGGAAAGCATCGAAAATAGAAACTCTAACAAAAAATGATTTGAAGGGATAGGAAAACTTGATTTTGTGCATAATTTTAAGCTAAAACCTGACTCTACAGGTAAAATTGAACCGTGCACAAAAGTTCCTTGTGGTATCTTGAATGAGTTTAAAGAGTAGTTTGATTTCTCATAGAAAAAAGGGATTATTTAAAAATTTTATGAACCCGCAGAATTTGTTAATACTTTCACATTGATAAAGAAAGAAAACAAAAAACTGCTCATAGCTTTACATCAACAGCATTTAAACTCATGCTTGCTTAGAGAGCATTTCCCTTTGCTCACTTTCAAAGAAATATCTTTAAAAGTAAATAATGCGACAGCCTTTACCATATTAGATGCATCTAAAGCTTTTTGGAAAATCCAACTGTCAGAAGAATAGGATCTATAAAGAAATAGAGAAATAGAATCTATAAAGAAACTTTTGCGAGTATTCCTAATGTAGAACTTTATATCAATGACATCTTAATTTGGGCTGTAAATGATCATGAAATGCACATAACTTAGAAAAAGTGTTTAAACGAGCTTAAGAAAAAGGAACTGAGTTCAACCTAACAAAACGTAAGTTCAGTCAACCAGACGTTAAATTTTTAGGAAGCACCTATTTACGAACTAATAGAAAATGAAGTCGTATTTACCTGGACAAACATTAATGATGAAGCCTTTGAACAAATTAAAAAGTACCTAACACAAGCACCAGTTTTGCAACATTTTGATCTAAATCAAACATGTAAAGTAAGTGTCCAGTTGCATACGCTTCAAAAGCATTTACAAATACTCAAAAAGAATCAGCTCAATTTGAACAAGAGAACTATAAAGTGGTTTTTGGATGTAAAAAGGTTTAGGCAATACGTCATTGCTCAAAAAATTATTTTCGAAATTGACCATAAACCTTTTAGTTCCTATAATGAAAAAACCCTATTAATGAAATTCTATTGCGACTTTAAAAATAAGACTTAAATTACAACCATTTGAATTTGACCTTCTATACAAACCAGGAGAGAAATTAATTTTAGCTGATACATTGGCACGTGCACATTTAGAAGAAAATTCAGATGATCCTGATATAAACGCATCTATTTTAAATCTTATGATTAAAAACAATTTGAGTGACAATAAAAAACAAGAGATTATAAATAAAGCTAAAAAAGACGCAGCTGTAGAATGCGCAGTTATGTAAAGCGCGCATGCGCGTTAAGCATAGTGAATTGAGAAGAAGGATCAGGATACTCGTATAATACAAACATGACTTTAAGCGTCTAATTCACAATAGTTTGAGTACAAACTTGTGAAATATTTAAGAGTGTTCGTAGTGAAACTGTTAAATATTGTATGTGGAATAAGATATCGTCCAATTAGAAATTTTTCACAAAACAAAAAAGGAAGCAACAAGAGAGGGAAAATTCTATACAAGCGTCTAATTCATTGTAGTTTAATAAAATTTGTGAGTTGCATAACATTCAGGGCAATTAGACATTCTTCAATGTAATTTAGCATCAGTATAGTTCTGGATTATTTCAGTAAAACTTTTAAGGATTTAAACAAATTTAATATTGACATGTAATTGTATCATGGAAAAGTACAAAATGGGTAAGGGAAAAATAGATCCAACAAATCAAACTTTCTCCTATTGTTCAAACAATTAATTATTATTATCAATTTTAAACTTGTTTTAAAATTATGGTAGACATGTCAGCTTTTCTTGTAGTAAACCTGTAGATTTTAATTTCAAGGTATCTTTTCTACATTATATAATGAATCATCAATTGTTTAAACAATTTTATTTGCTGAGAAAAGATTTATCTTAGCGAGAAAAATATTTTACAAGTATTATTTTTGCAACTCACCGTATTTCTTCATAATAGTGTCAAGAACATTCTCGTATTTTTTAGACCGACGAATGATGAATAAATATCTCGCATGTAGAAACTTAAATAGTAGATCGTGGTCGAGATTAGCATTACAGAATATATTGCATGATGTGACACGTAACCAGAATAGTCGTTAGTTACAGTGTTAACTATATTCTTCAATAATATTTTTATCAGTTTTTCGTCAGTTAGAAGAAATGTGGATCCTTCTTCCTATGTTGCCTTTATTGATAACTTTCCTCAATTCTATGGGTAAATATAATAATATAATAATATTTAATACATTTAAATAAATTTAAATAAACTTAAAATCCCATTTAACTTCTAATAATTAAGGTAATGTCTAGAATTCCTGAAAATAAAAATAATAATCTAACGACACCATTTGGACCACTATAAAATGTTCCTATCGCAATATGGAAAAAAACTTTTTTTCCTGAAAAAGAAACAAAAAATTCCCTTCCCTTTAAAAAAAAATTTTGTATAGGAGGAAAGGTAATTTGTTTCGTTTCTTTTTGAAAAAAATTATTTGTTGCTCTTTTTCAGATTGCAATGGTAACATTTTTTGGTGGTTATCCAAAATTTGGTCATTAGGTTTTTGTTTTTTATTTTCAGGAATTCTTCATATGATATAATATACACCTTACCTACAAAACTTACGGATCCACACTTGTTTTTCTGTACCAGCGGAAAAACGCTTTAAGGGGGTGAAAACCAGCTCTGAAAGTCACCCCAAAAATGGATTTTTCAATATATCCCAGATGGTAATTGATATTCAGAAAAATTTCATGCCATTTTCATGAAAAAATTCAAAATGGGCTTAAAAATATTTACATAAATGTATCGCTAAAATCAGTTTCAATCGGTAAAATATTTTCCAGTATACTTCAGGTTCTAATTAAAGATTTACTACAAAACGTTCATTTCACTTCTCATGCACATACACAACTAACTCGCGAATTTCGAACCATGAGGGTTTCAACCCCTATTTTTTTAAGTAAAAAAGCTTACTCTCCTATGCTTTTTTATTTAGAAAAAATTCAAAATGAGCTACAAAAAAATTAGACAAAACATTTTTGTCGATGAAATACAAACGTAAAGTTGACCTCTTTAAAATGATCTTTTAAAGTACCCTTAAAATGAAAAAATTTTTAATTAAATTCTCAACACCTTTCCTCTACCTGGTTGGCTGTTGCTAATGTGGGTAGAGAAACAGTGCGGGGGGGATGTCTTGGATAGAAATGGGGGGAGGGAAAGAGAGGAATATGACTGTAGGAAAGATAGGGTACCGGTAGTGGTGAGGGAATCTCTCGCCGGGATAAATTTCTCACTAAGGTAAATGGCAATAGAAAGGCGCGCATTGAAGTGAGTGAGAGGGACACTGGCGTACGTGCTTCGGTCCTGTCGCAATGTTTTTGTGTTTAACGAAAACACGACGGCAGGCCTGTCATGGCGATGAACGGTACCTTTCCGGCCATTACGGCTATTCAGGCACGCAGCAAATGTGCTTAAAAAATGCTAGTAGCTTTATAGTGGGTAATCAAGCTCGTTGACAGAATCTCAAGAATCCTCAATATTGTCACGTGAGACAGTGATAATAGTCGATAACGCCGTCCAACGTTATCCTCCTCGTCCTCAGCTTCCGCTGCAGATGTGTGGTGCGCCTTCTCGGTTGCATCCTGGTTGCTGTGTCGATGCCTGGCTGTGCCGACCTCGTATTTCTGCTCGACATCGCCCGTTGCTTCTTGGTCGCTCGTGCGATGAGACCATCTGTCCGCATCTTCCTCCTCCCTATGGACGGTTTCGATAGGGTAGTTGCTCGTTCCTCCGCTGACGCTTTCGGCTGTATGTTCGTGTGTGGTTTGGTGGCCTACCACCCACTGCTCATCCGCTTCCGCCTCGTTCGTCTCCACTCTTTCCGCGCCTGTCTCGTATGCGCAGGTGCTGGCATCAATGCACTTCCGTGCAACTTTTGCGCGACTAAGTCCCACCAGATCCAGTATACCTCGCTTGAGACGTGGGCAAAGGCTACTGAGTTGATTAGTTAGGCGCCTACACCCAGTACCGCAAATAATAGCAAGGTAGACCAGGTGCAGTAGCGTATTTAGCTTAATACTCCTCCTGCAACTGGCGGGCCTCGTTTCCGCGGTTTTCATATTCTTCGGCCGGTGGTACTTCATCGGCCTCTGGCTGTAAATCCCATTCTCCTGGGCGGAGGACTGTCCTACCAATGAGGAAATGACTAGGGGATACTCCGGTAGCGGCATTTTTCCCCTTCTTATACCAAACAGGAGATCGGGCAGGTGCCGATCATACATGCGTTGGTTTTTTTTGTAAAGACGGAGCCGAAGACCGTTCTTCAGTTCTTCATGTCTTCGTTCGGTCGGGTTGGCACGGGGGTGAAACACAGGAGTTGTCCACAATTCGCAACTCCACCGGAAACTTGCATCAGCCAAGGCGTGGTCCGTGAACTGTGGCCCGTTGTCGCTCAGGATCCTACGTGGGTAGCCGAAATGACTGAAGACCTCTTCTTCCATAATGCCTCTTCGTTGACAACATGTCGAAAAGTGGGGCAAGCATAACTGAAGAGTTCGGGATGTATTCTTTGACCGAGCTGCAGATTCCTAGGAAGGATTGCATCTCTTTACGGATGCGTGAAGGGGGGCGTAGGGGGGGGGGGCGTTTCGGATCGCTTCTACAGGCCCGGTTTGCGTTGAATTACCCTACATGCCGATTCAAAGCTGCACTTGAATGGTGAGTCGGTCTGCTGACGACTTGTGACGACTGTAGGGACTATTTTAGGATTTCGGATAAGTTAGTCGACGGTCGTGATAAGAATTCTTCAGTGGATAAGCGCCTCGGTATATTTATTACGTGAAACGAGTGCGAATCGAAGGAAAGACGATTATGGCGTGCGCATCCATTAACGAAAAAGAGGGGATGCACAGGTCTGATGCATGGGGAAACCTAATTGATGCTAGAGCGAATTGACTAACCATTACGCTGCGCTCGATATCGGTCACGACAGGTCGTTTTGTCAGGACGGGCTCTTGAGCATTTCCAGCCAGCTCCGAATCGGTAACAGGCCAGCAATTTAAAAATCAATTAAAGAAATATTACAAAGAAAATTATTTTAAATAATTGAATTAACAAATAATGTATAGCGTAAAGAAGTTTGATCTTTTTTAACCTGTTTATCTCCAAATACCTTACCTAAGGGGTGCCTGCAAAATTGACACTACACAACTTTTTCAAAAAAAAAAAAATAGTTTTCAGAAATTACCTTGTTTTTCTGACTGATTTTTAAATTCGGAGCAATGTTGGAAATCTGTATTGCGACATTCCTTAAGGAATTTATAAAAATGTAATCCTTTATTTCTTGTTCCAGATTTGAGTTCGCAGGCCGAGTCTTCGGGCATAAGATCCTTTGATTTAAATTCTTCTACTTCTAACTCTCCAAGACGTCCTCAGGCTGAGACACACAGGCTTACCCGTGATCGTTCTCCTAAAAGGAACAGATTTTGGTATCCTTGTGATTATCTAGATTCTTATGCCGAGCAGCCTATTCCTGCAAAATTGATGATTCCACCTACGTCGCTACCTAATTCTAACAGAAAAACTCCATATCCACTTGAAGAAATCCAAAGAGTTTGGCTCATTTCACGCAAAGATGAGCGAAAGATATTCAAGTTTCAGTGGTTTACGTTTCCTCTATATTCACCACTTCTAGTCCAACAAACGCCTGCATCTCGAATCTTTATACCTGCACCACTCACACCACAAATCGTTCTATCCACATTAGATGGTTACGTCCATGCAATATTGCAGAGTATTTTTTTTCTCGAAGGAATTTATGTATATGATTTTAGAGGTTACCATCGGGCTAAAATACACACAGGAAATGGCACGATTGACTGCTTGACCAAAGATGAAATCGAGACAACTCCATCTGGCTCGCAAAAAAAAATTCTCAAATATTTTCGAACGCGCAAGGACGAAACCGTGTGAACCGCAAACCTACTGAACCAAATGCTACCTCATGTTAGTATGAGTCTTATTGCTAATAAACAAATAATTTTTTTTATTATATCTTAAAGATATCTGTCTTATATTATTTAAAATCAGAAAAGGAACCTGGAAGTCACCAGTATGTGGATTTTCTAAAAAGGTTTAATCTAGCTTAAGCAGATCTTTTCAAATATTTTTTGCAATTAGCTAAATGTCAGGGAGCAAAATCCTGTTAACTTTTTGAATTAGTGCTGACTTACTCCAAACTATTTCTTTAAATTTTATTTTAAGAATAGATTCAGTTCCTAATTACGTTTATTCTATTTGCAAAATCGTTCACCATTGAAATTCTACACAGGCTGAATCGCTTACCTAACAGTATAGTCAAGCTGTTTTAAACACGCGGTGCTTGCGGCACAATTGCGCGCTTGCGCAGCTTAGGAAAATGTAGCACATGGCATTTGTTTAAATAACCTTTTTTCGAACATTTGTTTTTTTGTCCATAAAATTATTACTTTTGGTTAAGCGGAATATTTAGTAATATCAGTTGATTAGTTTTCAATTATTTAAACTCATGGGATTTTTTTGAATAACTTTTTTCGAAAATTTGATTTTTTCTCTTTAAAGTTATAACTGTTTGTCTAGTGGAATATTTAGTAGCATTGTTTGATTAATTGTTTGAATTTAACTATTTTGTTGAAACTTTGTTTTTCTTTGAAATCTTAACTATTATATTTTTTATGGAAAATGGAAATCCCTAATGGATTTTAGAAATACTTTGTTAATTTTTTTTAATTATTTATCACTTTAATTTAATACGCTTATTTTTAAATGAAAATTTAACCTTTCTTTAAAAAAATCATTTTTATTTATTAAAAATTAATTTTCTAACAAAAAAATAAACTATTTCATTTCTGGATATAATGTTATCTTGCTTAGAAGAAAAGCTATGTATTTTATTAAAAATTAATTTTTAATACTTTTATTAATCAGTAATTATTTTTAAAAAAATTTCAAGTAAAATTATTGAAGGTTTCCGTTTTCGGTGCCGATCGCAAAAGTACTCTTTTATGTCAAGAGGTTTTTTTGGCGTTGGTGAAGGGAATAAGGGTGAGTGGATGCAGAAAAGGCAGAGAGTACGGAGATATAGTGTTAAGGAATAAGGGTGAGTGAAGGCAGAGGTCTAAATCGTGAAAGTGTGTTGTTTGAAGTGAGAATTTTGAGTGTGTGAATTTGTTTTGGTTAGGAGTATGAGAATTGTCGCAGGAGAAGGGGGACAAGAGTTAGGTGCTTAAGGCAGGAAACTTCTCAGAGCTCTGGGTGGTAAGATAGGATGCCGACGACGCGAAGTCCACAAACTGTAGCCAGATAGCAACAGTTACTTGACGATCGCACAGAACAGCCAGCAGTAGTGGCAACAAGAGAGGAAGTTGCTGAAAGTGTCCACATTGGGAGGAAGGGGGCGTTGGTCGCAGTGACAGCAGCGATGAGAAGAGGTCCGATCAGTCCACCAGAGAGGACATTTCAGCGAGAAAGGATTCATGGGCGTGCAAACAACGCGGAAGGCCCTCAAACCTACAGCGCCTGAACAAGCTAGGCGGCGCAGGTTCGTATATAAGACTGGATAAATAGCAAACAAAGGCAAACGCAAATAGCAGTGTAGGTGAGGGTAAGAGAAAAAGAGAGGAAAATACCAGAAAGAAATAGGGGTGATAGGGGGATATTTAGAAAATAAAAAGCTCTCATAAAAGGGTTTAGATAAGAAACAAGAAAGAGATTGAGCGATATGAATAGGGATATGAACAGACAGGAAAACGTTGTAAGGGGGAAGTGAAAAAGGTAAGAGAAAAGTAGGGAGAATGGGACAAACGATGGAAGGAGGAAAAAGACAATGTTTGGGGTAAACTACAGAGCATAGATAATAAACAAAGAGAGTTTGAGGAACAGAAGAATAGTGCAATGAAACAGCTGGAGGAACATATAAGTAATTTAGAAATAAGGAATAAGCATGTAGGGAACAAGTAAAGAATGAGCAAATAGTTAAAGCGTATGAAAATATCGTCCAAAGTCAAAATAAAAGTCCAAAGAAAAGACTAATAAGATTAAAAGAAGATTGGAAGGGGAAGAAAGGGCAAAGAGGAAAAATAACGCAGTAGTTAAGGTGTTGAAAATGGATAGTGTAACAGGCAAAGTGATGAGCCTCGGTGGCTTAGTGGTTAGACGCTCGGACTTCACCTCAGAGGTCCGGGGTTCGATCCCTGAGCCGGTACCTCTGGAAATTTTTCTATGTACCTTCACCGAGGTTCTGGTGGTTCGGAACCCACCTTAAACTGTAGGTCCCCCTCCCACCACCAAAAAGGATGTGGGAGGTGTGTTAAGGAATAGGAATAGGGTGAATGAAAAATGTAAACCCTTAGGGGACACATCAGAAGCTTTCACTAACTAAACAGGCAAAGTGGAAATAAAAAATCTATTGAGAGACATTAGAGTGCAGGTAAGGGTAGAAGGAATTAAGCGAATAGGAGGGACGAAGGAAGAAAAAGAAGGAATGTTTTTAGTGAAAGTGGGGAGTGAGGAAGAGAAAAAGACAATTATGCAGGAAAAAAAATTCTTGAAAGGAAGAAGGGAAAGAATTCAAAAATATCGGACATAAAGGGATATGAAATGGAGATAGAAAATAGGGAAGAGGACTTCGGTTGAGAGGAAAAAGGGGCATTGTCATGGATTAGTCCGACAGGTTATGGATTAATGAGAAGGAAAGGGCCTGGGACGAAGAATTAGAAGAGTAGAAGAAAAAAGAATAACATGAATCTAGAGAAGAACAGAGGGGTTTCGAATCTAATAATAATCTAATCTAATAAAAGCGAGGAGAAAAGAAGAAGGAAGCGAAAAGAGAAACGTGAAGATAGCTTTTTGGAATGTAACAGATTTGAAGAACCAACAATACACGATTTTAGGGAAAGTTAGAAAAGTGGGATGTGATTATGATGAGTGAAACCTGTGCAGATGAGAAGAACTGGTAGTGGATAAAAAGGATGTTGCTGAAAGGTTATCTGTGAAGAATGCAAGAATAGTAGTAGAATAATGTAGAATGCGGTAGTGTGTATATAGAAGAAGAGGGAAAGATTAAAGCTAGAGGGTAATAAGGAGGTGGATCCTATCAAAAAATAATTATTAAGCATTTGCAGCTCTTTTTTGGATAAACAATTTTTTATTATTATTTTTCTTAGCTTTTGTTGTTACTCCAAAAATTTAATTTTTTATTTTTAATCTTGTTATTTACGACTAAAAATTAAAACCACGCGTCTTATCTAAAAGTGGTTATGACAAATTTGAAGATTTTTGCAGAGCGCGCAACTTAATTTTTCAGTTGAAAAAATTAATTTTCAACCCGATAAAGAAACGTAAATTTTCAACCAGAGAAATATATTTTTTAAATAAACAGATGAATTTTCAAATAAGAAGAATAACTTGCTACCAATGAAGATGAATTTTTGACTAAAAAAATAATTTTTCGTGAAAAAAATGTCCAAAAGAATTGTTTAATTAATTGTTTAATAATTTTGAGCTAAAGAAATAAATATCCAAAGAAAAATTGATTCGTTAAACTTTTTTGTAAAAAACAGAATTTTAAACGAAATAGTTCGATTTTTAGTAAAAGGAATTAAAAAAATCAAATAAACAACAAAATAGTGTACGCGTGTAATAGTATAGTGCGAATTGTCAAAAACATTGTTCAATTTACAACTAAAAAAGATTAAGTTTTTACAAAAGTACAATAGTTAAAAAGTCAGTAAAAAAATCATTATTGACCAAAGAACAATTCCTTATATTTAAATTTTCAAGAAAAAAATTGAGTTTTGAAATAAATATTTTAGTGCGAATTTCTTCATAATTGTGTCAAGAACATTCTCGTATTTTTTAGAGCGATAATGATGAATAAATATCTCACATGTAGAAACTCAAACAGTAGATTTTGGTCGAGATTAGCATTACAGAATATATTGCATGATGTGACACGTAACCAGGATAGTCATTAGTTACAGTGTTAACTATATTCTTCAATAATATTTTTATCATTATTTCCTCAGTTAAAAGAAATGTGGATCCTTCTTCCTATGTTGCCTTTATTAGTAACGTTTCTTAATTTTATGGGTAAATATAATGATATAATAATATTTATTTAATAAACTTAAAGAACATTTAAAACAAATTTAAAATCCCATTTTACTTCTAACAATCAAGGTAATGTCTATAATTTCTGAAAATATTAATTTTAATCTAACGTCTAAAAAAAAACTTTTTTTTCCTAAAATAGAAACAAAAAAATTCCTTTCCGATGCGGGAAAAAATTTTGTATAGGAGGAAAGGGAATTTTTTTCCTTTATTTTTAAGGAGAAAAAAATTTATTGGTTAGTTTATTTCAGATGGCAATGAAAACATTTGTTGGTGGTTATCTAAAATTTGGTCATTAGGTTTTTGTTTTTTATTTTCAGGAATTCTTTACATAAAATAAAACACGATAACTCTCGTAAAAATTAACAGATCAATTCGATATTTGGCACACTTTTTTTTGTCCCAAAAAAGAAACAAGTTCGTTAATTAGCCATTTTGGATACGAATCCGACCTACTTATAACGAGAGACTAGTCGGACTAGTCGGACCGCCGAGGCGCTTACGCTCTTGCCTTCTGATATAAGACGGGTACTCGGAATTGTAGTAGATAGAGCCGTCAAACGTTGTCCTCCTCGTCCTCAACTTCCGCTGCTGGTGTCTGGTGCGCCTCCTCGCCTGCATCCTGACTGCTGTGTCCATGCCCGGTTGTGTCAACCTCGTCCTCCTGCTAGTTGTCGCCTGTTGCTTCTTGTGCGCTTGCGCGACGGTTTCGATAGGGTAGTAGCTCGTTTCTCGGCCAACTCTTTCGGCTGTATGTTCGTGGTGGTGGCCTGCCACCCACCGGCTCGTCCGTGCACCTTTTGCGCCACTCCGTCTCTCCAGATCCAGTATGCCTCGCCCGAGACATGGGCGAGGATTTGGTTGGGACTTAGTCGGTCTGGGGCTAATTCAGCGTTATAGCCATTATATACTTTGCTGCTGAGTTGATGGGTAGGCGCGTAAACCCTGTTTCGCAGATAATAACAAGGTAGACCGGGTGCAGCAGCGTATTTAGCTTGATACTCCTCCACCGCTGGCGGGCCTTGTTTCCGCGGTGTTCATATTCTGCGGCCAGTGGTACTTCGTCGGCCTTTGGCTGTAACTCCCATTTTCTGAGAAGAGGATTGCTCTACCCATGAGGAGATGACTAGGGGTTACTCCAATCGCAGCATTTTTTCTCTTTAGGCCAAACAGGAGATCGGCCAGGTGCCGATCCCACATGCATTTTTTTTTTTTTTTTTGAAAAAGACGGAGCTGAAGACCCTTCTTCATTTTTTGATTGTTTCGTAAAGTGGGGTTGGCACAGGCGTGGTATACAGGAGGTGTCCACATCTCGCTAACCGACCAGCGTCTTGCCTTAGCCCAAGCGTGGCCCTTGAACTGTAGCCCGCTGTCTTTCAGGACTCTGCGTAAGTAGCCGAAACGACTGAAGACCTCTTCTATGATTCTAGTTGCCTCCGCATTTCGGAGGGAGAAGGCTTTCACCCAGCAGGTGAAGAGGTCAGTAGCCACTAGGATATAGCTGTGACCCTGGCTAGTTCGTGGATACGGTCCCATAAGATCGACGGCGGCTATAACCCAAGCGCGTTTCGCTGCTCGTGGACATAGACCAGCTGACTGACGTCCCCCTCACCGGCTTGCAGCAAATGCAAAGGTAGCAGCTTGCGCAATATCGTCTTATCTCTCTGTTTCGGGGTTTCCGGCTGTCGCGGTGTTGTGGTACTTCCACAACACCTTAACTCGTAGTGCAGCGGGCACTAGTAGTCTTCATGTCTGGGTGGTATCCTTGCACCACCCACCTTTGTTTGTTAAGCGGTGCCGCTCAATAAACTTCCTTCCTTGGGACGTGGGCTGTGGCACTTTGATCAGCTCCCTCCATCAGAGAACGTCCCTGATAATGACAGGGTTCTCCTTCTGAGCCTCTATTACCTCCTGGTATAGTGGAGGCCATGCCAGAGCGCTCAAAACATACACTGCTGTAACGATTTTGGTAGACAGCCACAGCATTTGCTCCATGTCTGGGTCGTCGGGCGAGAGTTCGCCAGGATTAGGATGCTGGGAGAAGGCATGTTACAGCTCGTTTTCCTTTCCAAGTACGTGTTCCCGTGTTTTGGTTCACCAGGTGAGCGTCTTGCTATCAGTCCGCAATGTGAACGCCCGATCTTCGAAAAAAGGCCGGCATTGTTGGCGAAAATTTCGCGCTGGCGAATGAGATGATTCGCCGTTTTCCATCTGGTTCTTCCTGCATTAGTGCGGCACCCATCCCACGGGCACCTGCGTCGGTTTGCAGAACAAACCTTAAATCGCAGTCAGGCCTACTTAAGGCTATAAGCAAGAATAATGGAAGAGTTCCGGATGTATTCTTTGACCCAGTTGCAGATCCCTAGGAAGGATCACATCTCTTTACGGGTTCGTGGCGGGGGGCGTTGCGGATCACTTCCACAGGCCCGGTTTGCGTTGAGTTACCCTACGTGCTTATCATGTGTCACAGGTACGGCAGGGTAGTCCGGCCGAAGCTGCAATTGGTTGGTGAGTCGGTCTGTTGACGACTTGTGACGACTATAGGGACGATTTTAGGATTTCGGATAACTTAGTCGACGGTACAGCACACTCAGTTTTATTCACTTTCAAACTGCTCATTTTAATTTGGCTGATTTTCACATATTTTCATTACACGAATTGAGGCAACTTGAGACTTTTCTTTTTTGTGGACGACGATAAAATAACCTTACAAAATAGCGGGCGCGAAAATATTTAAACAAGATTATACCCCCACTTCCGACTCTATTGCAGTGCCATCTAAATGTAGGACGTTAACTACAAAAGTATAAGTGGTCAACGCCTTCCATGCGAGTTGACCCAGCCTGCATCACGCTGCGCTCGATGTCGGTCACGACAGGTCGTTTTGTCAGGATAGGCTCTTGAGAATTTTCAGCTAGCTCCAAATCGGTAGCAGGCCGGAAATCGAAAAATCAATTAGAGAAATATCACAAAGAAAATTATTTTAAATAATTTAATTAACAAATAATGTATAGCGTAAAGAAGTTGATTCTTTTTCAACCCGTTTAAATACGCGAGATCAACAATCGACTTCTTACATCGCATGCGTAATAATGGTGTCATTATGCATATATATATATATATAGAAGAAAATGTTGTCAAAATAAAAAAAAATTGTATCTCCCCAAAAATGTTCTGTGCTCAGGTTGCGCGTCAAATTGCTTGTACTTGAATTAAATTTTAAAAAAAGGTTTATCTCTAAATCAAAATTTTTTCACGAAAAAAAAATTAATAGTTTTTAGAACTCACCTTGGTCTTCTGACTGATTTTGAAATTCGTAGAAATGTTCGAAATCTGTATTGCGACATTGTTTAAGGAATTAAAAAAAATGTAATCCTTTATTTCTTGTTCCAGATTTAAGTTCACAGGCCGAATCTTCGGGCGTGAGATCCTTTGATACAAATTCTTCTACTTCTAAGTCTCCAAAGCGTCCTCAGGCTGCGACATCCAGGCTTCACCGTAATCGTTCTCCTAAAAGGAGCAAATTTTGGTATCCTTGTGATTATCCGGATTCTTATGCGGAGCAGCCAATTCCTGCAAAGTTGATGCTTCCACCTACGTCGCTACCTAATTCCAACAGAAAAACTCCATATCCGCTTGAAGAAATCCAAAGAATTCGGCTCATTTCGCGGAAAGATGCGCGAAAGATATTCAAGTTTCAATGGTTTACGTTTCCTCTGAATTCACCAATTCTAGTCCTACAAGCGCCTAGATCTCCAATCTATATACCTGCACCACTCACAGCACAAATCGTTCTATTAACATTAGATGGTTACGTCCATGCAATATTGGAGCGTACCTTCTTTCTCGAAGGAATTTATGTATATGATTTTAAAGGTTACCATCGGGCTAAAATACACACAGGAAATGGCACGTTTGACTGCTTGACCAAAGATGAAATCGAGACAACACCAACAGGCCCGACAAAAAAAATTCTAAAATTTTTTCGAACACGCAAGGACAAAACCGTGTGAAACGCAAACCTACTTAACCAAATTCTCCCTTATGTTAGTATAAGTCTAATTGTTAATGACCAAATAAGTTTTTTATTATATCTTAAAAATATCTTTCTTATATTATTTCAAATCAGACAAGGAACTTGGAAGTCACCAGTATGTGGATTTTCTGAAAGGGTTTAATATGACTATAGCAGATCTGTTAAATATTTTTTGCAATTAGCTAAATGTCAGGGAGCGATATCCTGTTAACTATTTAAATAAGTGCTAACTTTCTCTGTATTATTTGCTTACTTTTTATTTTAAGAATAATTTCAATTTCAAGTAGAATTTCAATCCGAAAAGATCACAGTTGACTTTTCAGGATAAAAATATAAATTTTGTAACAAAAAATAAGTTCCAATGAAAATATTTGAACTTTTAATATAAAACGACGAATTTTGTTAACTAAAAATAATTATTTGTAACAAAATGGATCAATTCTCTACCATATAGCTAAATTTGTATCCAAATAAGATGAAATTTGTACTAAAACAGATGATTTAAAAAAAACGAAAAACTTTTCAACATGAAACTATACATTTTAAGGAAAAAGTAAATTTCCGATAATTTGCCGATTAACTTTATTTTCATAATTGTTTTTTAAGTTGAATTTTCCATCCTGATAAATCTTAGATTTTTTTAACACCAAAATATTAAATTGAAAGAAAAATTACATTTTCTGCTAAATATATAAATTTTCAACAGAACTGCAGAATTTTCAAACAAAAAGAAATACTTTTTAACACAATTGTCGAAAAAATGGTAAATGGAGCGTAAACAATGAAAGAAAGCACGGAAAATAAGAGGAATGGTAAATGAAAGAAGGAGAAGTTGGGGAAGTTAGCTAAAAAGTAGAGGAGGGAAGAAGGAGAGGTGAGAAAAAATTAAGGGAGAGAAAGTAGAAAAAATTAGAAAAATGAGCTTAGGGAAAGTGTTTAAAAATAAGACGACAACACGCAAGGAAACATTAAGTGAAATAAGGACAGGAAAAGTAAGGAAAGTGATGAAAACTGATGGGAAATAACGTGAGAGAATAGAATAATTTTGCAGAAAAAGCGAACTAGGGGGAAATTAAGGGAAATTAAGTGTGAAATTACGAGTGAGCTAAAAGTAATAAAAATAAAGGCTGTAAAGGAGATAAGGGAAGAGAAGTAAGGAAAGTGACGTGAGGGAAAATGAGGGCGATGCAGTAGGAAAATTAGGTCAAAATTCAGGATGGGAAGTAAGAAGAATGAAAATAGGAAAAGTAAGAAAAATGAGGAGAAGCAAGGAAAGAAAGAGTAGGGTAAATTGAGAGCATGAAGTAGTAGAAGTGAGAGGAAACTTGAAAATGGTAGGTAGAGGAAGTGAGGGGAAAAGAGAGTTGGCGAGTGTAAGTGAGAAAATCAAAGCAAGGGCAAAGAGTTAATGTTAAGTTATAAAAATGTTTCTTAACATCTGCATATTTTTAAAAATAATTCTGAGTTTTTTCTCAAAATTTTTAAAAAAATCCTGTCCAATTTGAGAAATTGCCTCAAAATCTTCTAGATTCTTATTTCAAAATTTTAAAATCTTTTTAAGTATTATTTAGTTAATATCTGCATGAATCTATATTTTCTTATAGATTTTCATAGAGCTTCTCCAATTTTAAAATATGTGGTTATATTTTTCGAACTTATAAATCTAAAAATACTTTCTAAAAATTTTTAATTATTTTTAAATTTAGAAAAAAATTTGAAAATCCATTTGTTCAAAATTAAATTTTTTATATAAAAGAACACCCATTTCGTGTTTGGTTCTTTTTGTTCCAAATGCATATATTTTGTTTAAAATTAATTTTTTAAATTCAATATTCATTATTATAGTTGACAATCCATTTATTCTGTCATGAATTTAAATATTTTTTGAGACTTTGTTTGTCTTTGAAATATCAACTATTATATTTTTTTATTGAAAATGGGAATCCTTAAAGGATTTTAGAAATACTTTGTTAAATTTTTTTTATAATTCATCATTTTAATTCAATACTCTTTTTTTAATGGAAATTTAACCTTTTTTGCAAAAACGATTTTAATTCATTAAAAATTAATTTTCTAACAAAAAATCATCTGTTTTATTTCTAGACATGAAAGTATCTTGCTTAGAAGGAAAGCTATGTATTTGATTGAAAACTACTTTTTAATACTTTTATTAATTATTACGTTGGTGAAGGGAATAAGGTTGTGTGGATGCAGAAAAGGCAGAGAGTGCGGACATCGAGTGTTAAGGACTAAGAGTGAGTGAAGGCAGAGGTCTAAATCGTGAAAGTGTGTTGTTTAAAGTGAGAATTTGGAGTGTGTGAAGTCGTTGAGGTTAGGAGTAGGAAAATAGTCGCGGGGAAAGGGCAGCTAGAGTTAGGTGATTGAGCCGAGAAACTTCACAGAGCTCTGGGTGGTAAGGTAGGATGCCGACGACGCGAAGTCCACAAACTGGCGCCAGATGGCAACAGTTACTAGAAGATCGCACAGAACAGCAAGCAGTAGTGGCCACAAGAGAGGAAGTTGCTGAAAATGTGCGCAGTGAGGGGAATGGTGACGTCGGTCAAAGTGACAGCAGCGATGAGCAAAGGTCCAATCAGTCCACCAGGGAGGAAATTTTAGCGAGAAAAAAATGTATGGGCGTGCAAACAACGCGGAAGGCCATCAAACCTACAGCGTCTGAACAAGCTAGGCAACGTATATGAGACTGGATGAATGGCAAAAAAAGGCAAACGCAAATAGCAGTGAAGGGGAGGATAAGAGAAAAACACAGGCAGGGGACGATGTTTTAAAAAGGGACAAAGATAGCAACAAAATAAACATTAAGAGGAAAATACCAGAAAGAGATAGGGGTGTAGGGGGAAAAGGCAGAATTGGTTTAGATATAAAGGGACCTAAATTCATGGAATTGCAAACAGGGGGGTGTGTTTTGGGATGAAGAAAAGGACGCATATATAAGGAACTCCAAACATAGGGAGACGGACCGGGAGAGGAGGAAGTTACTAGACCTGATAAGAGAAACAGTATATTTTATATGAAATAACAACATAAAAGGAGATGAGGAAGTTTAGATCACATTTATACAAGAGGAAACAACAGTAATAGACTACATATTGGCTGAAGAAAGAATGCGGCATATGAGAGGGAGTATGGAGGTGGGGAATGAGTTAGAGTCCGAGGTGTGAAAAAGAGAAGGGAGTAAACTCGTTAAGAGAAAGGCTGAAGGCGTCGATTGAGAAGGTAAATGATGCGCTGGGTACTAAAGAAGAAAGAGTTGGGGGACAGAGAGGCTGGTGGGACAAGAAATGCTGAGAGAGTGAAGAGTATTTGAAAGAGTGAGTTAGAAAATGGAGAAAAGGTGAATTGGAGAAGCAGTATAGTAGGAGAAAAAGAAGGTAAGGTGTGGGATATGATAAATAGGGATAGAGGGGAAAGAAAAAACTGTAAAATATAAAAAAGGAAGAAAATGGGGTATGGTGGTACGATTTAGAATGGGAGGAGTGAGAGCATGTAGATATTGGATGGATGAAGAGGAGAATCTCTGTAGTGTATGTGGATACGAAATGGAGTCATGGGCACATGTATTAGAGAGATGTATTAAAATAGTTCCTTAAGTATTATTTTTGCAGCTCACCGTATTTCTTCAAAATTGTGCCTAATAATGAATAAACATATGACATGTAGAAACTGAAATAGTAGAGCATGGTCGAGATTGGCATTACAGAATATGTGGTATGCTGTGACACGGAACCTGAATGGTCGTTAGTTACAGTTTTAATTATATTCTTCACTAATATTTTTATCAGTTTTTCCTCAGTTTGCAGAAATGTGGGTCCTTTCTGCTATGTTGCCTTTATTGGTAACTATCTCTTATTCTATGGGTAAGTTCAATGATATAATAATATTTAATAAATTTAAAGGAGATTTAAATAAAATTGAAAATACCATACAACTTCTAACAATCAGGGTAATGTCTAGAATTCCTGAAAATAAAAACAATAATCTAACGACCATATTTGGGTCACTATAAAATGTTCCAATTGCAATCTGAAAAAAAAATTTTCTCCTAACAAAGAAAGAAAAAAATGTCCATACCTTCTGGAAAAATTTTGTACATGAGGAAAGGGAATTTGTTTCGTTTCTTTTTATGGAGAAAAAAATTATTTGTTGGGTTTTTTCAGATTGCAATGGAAACATTTTTTGGTGGTTATGTAAATTTGGTCACTAGGTTTTTGTGTTTTATTTTCAAGAATTCTTCACATAATATAATAATATATTTATCTTATCAACAAAACTTACTGACCGAAACTTATTTTTCTGTATGAAAAAATGAAGGAAAAAATGTTGAAATAGGCTTAAAAATATTTACAAAAATATTTTCGTCGCTAAAATACAAAAATGAAGTTGACCAGTCCAAGATAATTTTTCAAGCAACCCTCAAAATAAAAAAGCACCCGCCAAAGAAGATTTTCCAATATACTTCAGGTTCTAATAAAAAGATTTACTACAACAAAATTAATTTCATTTCTCATGAATATACACCAGTAACACGAGCAGTTCGAATTATGAAAATTGCAACCCCTATTTTTTCATTGAAAAAGCTCAGTTTCCTATGCCTGTTTATGTATTAAAAAAATTGAAAATGAGATACAAAAATATTTGTAAAAAAAAGTTTTGTCAATAAAATACAAAAATAAAGTTGACTTGTTCGAAATGATCTTTTAAAGAACCCTTAAAGTAAAAAAATACTCTTTCAAAAGGGTTTTGCGATATACTTCAGGTCCTATTTGATAATGTGCTGTTAAATTAATTGCGTACTGCTTCTAATGTGAAAATAAAACTTGCTTGTGTAGTCCTGACCAATAACAGTCTTAACCTCTATTTTTACCACTAAAAATTTGTGAAATCACTTTCAAACGAAAAAATCAACATCCAATAAAAAAGAACCTAAATAATATTAAAAAACCTTTTTAAATGGATGACTTATAATTTTGAGTGTCTTTTAAAAGATAATTTCGAAAACATCAAGACTATGTTTGTATTTTATTGACGAAAATATTTGATAAAGAATTTTTTAGCAGTTTCTGTTTGAAAGATATTGTCCACTTATTTTTCCTTCTTGCATATCATTATTTGGACAATGATTAGTTTTCCTGAAAATAGAAAACAGTGTTATATGTTGATCTTCAATGATGTTTCTATACTCTCTGTATTTACAGTATTTATAAGATTTCAAAACTCATTCAAAAGATGAATAAACAAAAACTGTGATGCCAAAAAGGATCTAAAAATTTGTTGATTTTCACTTCTTTAAAGGATGCGTAGTTTTTGTTTTATTTGTGAAAAATAACATTGATAATAAAAAATTTAATTTTTGGATAAAAGACACAAGTTACAAAAACAAATTATCAAACAAAAATGCACCCCAAAAAGCGATACGAATTTGTCATAATTCATTAGTGGACTTTTTTTAGGACTTGGCCCAAGTGAACAGAAGAAAAAATTGGGTCTTTTTAATCATCAGAAATTAAAATTTTTTAATAGAAAATTCGTCCTTCAGGAGGGAAACATTAAAATTCTTTGGACAAAGTCATATTTATAATTGAAAAATGAACTTTTCGATAAAACTTATTTGTTTCATCAGAAATCAAACTTTTTTAAAATAGAAAATTCGTCTTAATGGATTGAAAATTTATCTTGATTAGACAAAATGTTAGTTTTCTTATTTAAAAAGGAATTTTTTGTGAAAATTTATGTTTTTCTTTAGAAATGTAATAATTAAGATTAGAAAATTTCTCCTTTTGTACTGCAAATTGATATTAGTTTAGTCAACTATTTTGCTAAATACGTCATACATTTTCGTACGAAATTCGTCATTTTGCTGAAAATTCATCTTTTTGGGTAGTTCTAATTAGGCTTTAAAAACTTATCTCGGGAATAGATTAATTTTCCCGATACTAATACTTCTTTAGTCAGGCCGGCCCATTGCGAGTATTAGTTCCTTATTTGGCCGGTGTGCAGCGCTTGTGTTACCCTTTCTCGCAACTGAGATTAATCGCCAGGAATGTAAGAATGCTTCAACGTGAAACTGCGAAATAAATAGCGAGGCTGCTTTGGTTGCCAATCGCTAACCTTTTTTTGACGTACGAGAAAATAATTTATTTCTCGATATCTCAATTTAAAAAAAAATGTTTAAAAGAACCAGCGAAACCTCTACGACAACGAATGTCATTATTAAATAGGAAAGATGCGAGAGTGCCCCGCGGTATAGTTATTGCGTGAAGCGAGTGCGAATTGAAGGAAAGTTGATGATTGCGTGCGCATCTATTAACGAAAAAGAGGGGATGATCGAGTCTGTTGCATTGAGAGACCCACTCGATGGGAGAACACATCGCAGTGTCTCCAGAACGTGGGATTTTTCGGCCCCCACCACTCTTCCATATGGGAGGAATACATTCTCACGCAGCGT